>OMNM01034483.1:0-12592 GCA_900302745.1 Parablennius parvicornis | reverse complement strand
AAATTTAGTTGGTGTTCTGTCAGCTTGATTCTGACACAGCTGAAAGACAACGTGATGGAAAGCTCAGTCATTATTAATCCCTTTGACAATATCTCTTCTTAATGTCAGGTTGTTTGTCTCAGGGCTGGCATGCACACACTTGTGTGCACAAAAAACAAAGCCTGCGATCTAAAACACCCGCACGCACGCTTTTCGCGCACGCGCAAAGTTGAGGTTGCAGCAGCATCCACCAGCATAATTAGCCCACTCGTTAAGCTCATCTGCATCCCTCTTCAAAGGGGATCGATGCAAATGGATAGGATTTAGCCACCGGCAGCAATTAGGCCCCAAAAAATATCCGAGCTGGAGAAACTTGGTTACAGCAAAAAGGCACCACTGGTTTCATAACAGGGAAGGAATGCATTTTAACCCACCAAGCGGCAGGATGATGGAATGATGCTCTCGTTTCTTTTTTTTGAGTCGAGTGCTGTTATATGACATCCGCTACCGGCCCTTCTGGTTATTGTGTCATCCCAAGTTCACAGGGAGAGTTAAGTCTCATTGAGTCAATGTATGCGGATTCAATTTTGTTGATGTTGATTTATACATGACCGTACAAAAAGAACAGGCTCAGATGTAATCTAAAGACAAGAGAATATTAAAATTGATGTCGTTCAGCCATGGCTGGGAAAGACGCAAATTAAAATAGAGATAAGACGGAGGATTCAACCTTAATCTAAACAAACTTTACAATCCTGAATTATTAACACGGTCTCATGCAATAAAACAAGACAATATTTGGTGGATTTTTGAAAAGTATAATCTTCTCTGCAAATCAGTGTTCATATAAAAACTAAGATCCTCCTTGAAGTCACCCGAAAGCAAGAAAACAACAGAGACAAAAGCTTTAATAAATCAGTGGAGCCTCCAGAAAAGCAGTCGGTGGACTAGTCCAGCGGGAAATGCTCACACAATGTGTCAGAGTAGCAAATATTCAACATACACGCAAGGAGAGAATGAAAGATTATGGCTGTACAAATTACTAAATGTGATGTATATCATGAGCGGCATTAAGAAGCCATACGACCAATAAATAAATGGGCTAATCTATTAGTTCATTGGGCAAATTATGATTTCCCAAGCGATCAAATAACATCTTGCACAAATAAATTTACCAGGCCCAACAGAATAAGAACAATGTTAAAAGACTTTCCCAACTAAAGTCAACTTTTCACTTAGCTTTTGGCTTTGCAGTGCAGAATGGATAATTCCATGCTTGGGCTTCTTTTAGCTTCTTTGTGCCACCCATGGTTCCTCTTTACTCCAGTTGTGAATTCAAACAATACCACTTATCAGAGCTGAATGCAAATTCACCGTAATCTTGAATTTCCACTGAGCATAATGACATAATGGCTGCAAAGCTGTTTTATATTTCCCTCACTTACTCAATTCCCATCAGAACTGTTTCACAAGTGCAGCTTACGCACTGCGTGACTGCCATAACTCACTACCCCTGCTAAGTAAACTAGTTCATGGATATTTATGATTTACCAAGCTAACTATGATAGATGACTTATTTTGAAAGTTCACTAAATTATCTATGCCGTTCTTGTGTCTGATTTCCTGTCCGGCTCAATCTTTCCTGCATGGTTTGATACCGCCCTGTGCAGCTTCTCCCAAAAATAGACAAGAGGCATGCTTTAAGTGGAGCAGAGCTTTGAGCTGCTTTCTGAAATGTGCCTTGGCGAGTCTTCTCCAAACACACAGGCACCGAAGAGAGTGGCTGCAATCAACTCCATTGAAGGCAGTCGGGGGTAACATCGACTGGGGCAATTGTGTTGACGTGGATGGGCGATCAGCATTTGTATCCACTGGGCCTGTGAGCACATTTAATAGACTTCAGGCTCAAACCTACAGAAGCATTTACAAATAAATGGCCCGGGAGAGGCCTCTGCAATGGGGTGCATCATGATATTGTTTCTTTGCCCAATGAAAAGGTGTCACATGGTTACAAAGGGCAACCGATTCCGTTTCTTTCAAACTCAATAGATCACAAATTATTACATACACACACACACACACACACACACACCATATCATAAATACTGACACTCAAAATCAATGGGCGCTTATCAACAGCTCTAACAAATATGACATTGGTCTTGGCAGAGATACCACTGTTAAAGTTGAGAGTGCCAAGACCCTCAACTAAGGCAACACTTGGTTAACATCCAAGAAACCTGCTTAGCCAAACATTTTAGTCCACCTCAGTGGCTAAAGCCATTCTACCTTCCCCATCACCAACTACTACGAAGCCAGAAACACTTCAAGTACACCAGTGATTGGCAAAGAGTTTGATAAATAAGATATACTTTATATGTTTTTAGCTTTAAATGCTAGCTAGCTGTTTGTTTACACTTTCAAATGTTATTTCGCAAAAACCTTGACGTGGGCCATGTTCTTGTTGCTTTTTTTCTTTAACCCAACTTTGTAAATAGTATATGTCTTATTGTTTTATTTCCTGCCCCCGATGTGTTTGCCAGGCTGCACGTTAAAATAATTAAAACAAGAAAAAAAAAAGACTTTTTTCTCCAACTCACTATTAAACGTCGGGAGATATTTTAAGGACGACTGCCGGACTCAAATTGCATTTACATTAATCTATGACAGCGGATGTTATTGAAGCAGGTCTGGAGGCCACACGCACTTGTACAACCTGGTGAAAAATATGACTTCATTACTAAGATTGGGATTGGAATAAAACAAAAAGGAGCAGCCCCGATAGGCTTTATTAAAGCAAGGTTGTCAGCATCTGTCACAGGAGCAAAGTGAATAATTGAAATTCCTAAAGGCTGTCAATGCAACATTGTTTAAAATAAAGAAATGAAATGAAAAATAGCTTTGGTTGCTTGCTCCTAACTTCAGTGAGCAATCAGGTTGAACTGTGACTTAAAACATGGAAAACAATCATGGTATTTACATAGCATTGTTGGAAAAAAAAACAGCATAATACTGATGCTGATAGTCCACTTCTCTTTTTGATCACATTTATAGACTAATTATCTATGTTATTCACATAGAAACCATCACCTTCGGGCCCCACTATTACAGTTTGGGAAAAGTGTTCATCTTCTTGTTTTCATTCTGCTATCTCCCCTTCGTTCTTCACTTTCAGATCTTCCAGCCTCTTTGCTCAGTCTCCTTCAGGCCACACCCACCTCACCTGCTCCAAGTTTTCCAATCAGCCCACCAAAAGCTGCTGTCCTTGGCTTCTCCATTTTATTTGTTTACTGTTCTTTCAACTCTTGCCACTTGGATAAATTAACAGCAGCCTCCTGTGTTTTCGGTTTCTCTGTCTGTGCTCGTGGTGCCGGAGCAGTGTGGAGTACTACGCCTGATTGTGTGAGTCAAGCTTGCATTTGCTTTAATCTCCCACTGTTTAAGTCTTCCCTCTTTCTTTTCCTGTGAACTTTCACAACAGCTTGAGTCACATGTGCTGAAAAGCAGCACCCATGTGTCTCAGGAGATTACTTAGCTATTAAATGATGGAAGCAGCTCTGGGTCCAACAATGGCTGCAGGGTTTAAGCTCCAAAAGCTGTCACATTATACTTTATTCACTCTTGTATAAATGTACTTTTTTGGCAGCTTTAAGTGTTGTTTTTTTTTTTTATGGATTGTTTTTCTAATTTAAGTTGTAAAGCCCAATAAAACAGCATTTTTGAGAATGCTATATAGGGAAAATCTTTATTATTAAATTACAGGTGATGTTTGATTGCATCATTGGCCAAACACTTTGACTTGTTCATTTTCGTTTCACATAGGTTAAGAAAGATTTTCATAATTTCTATGACACCAGACTAGGGGTCTCAGGGGTTTTAGGTCTTTTCCTGCTGTGGCATCTCTGATTGCAATGAAGCTGGCCTTTGTTAGGAGCAGGACAGGGGCTCTCAAAGACCAGGGATGTTGACCCCTACTCCAGACTGAGAAAAGTGTTGTATTTTACAAGGCTCTTGGTTAAGGTTATATAATATGACCCTTTCAGAGTCACAAAAGCCAAGCTATTATTTACAAATGTTTTCCCAACCCCAGCGAGCAGCTGATGGTTCTGATCTTTATTTATTCTGGTTTTACTGACTTACACAGTCATGATTGTGATTGGAACAGAAATCAATGTGAAAGTAATCTACAAGCATTTTTTAAGATGTGATGTTGGTGATGGTGGAGGAAAAAAATCTCCATGAACCATCACAAGATAACTTCAGACGATTCAGCATGTAAGACTCAAAATACACATAACCCGCAAAGTTAGAAGGTTTTCCAGCCTGCTAGTTGAGCAAATACCAGGCTTGAGAGCTTGACATGCTAATCATGTGTGTCGGATGATGCCAGTCACCTTCTGTACATTGTCATCAGCTTGTTCAGTGAAAGGATGCTCTTCTACAACAGCAGGACAAATGGACCACATAACTCTTTCACTTATAATGCCATAAAACTGTAGAGCTACTCGACAATGGGGTCACGGGGGGGTAACACAATCACAGTGGATGGGTAAGGAGCAGTGAACTCGACACATACATCAAGAATGTTTAAAGGGGCGCAATATATTATTTGGCTTTCTAATATGTAAATACTTATTTAGTGTGACTGCTATTTCTGCTATATTTTATTTTTTTGTTTTTGAGGGAACCTGAAAAAAATCAATGAAGTTTTAATTAATCTGATTACCTATGGAATATATTTGCAGCTATCCTTCATTTGACAGAGGAAATTTGCTTGGTAATTTTCCATTTTTTGGAATATCAATTCCACACATTTTCGACAACATCCAGGTCTTTTATGGAGAGGCACGTAAACATCGCACTGGATCATGAAAGTATGCACACAAGTGCTGACTCGGATCTTTCCGGCTGCAGTGACCATCAATGATTATGAAAAATCTATAGGCAATAAAGTTGGGACTTGCTGAGAAATGTAAGCATTTTAAAATTTATTGAAAATAGTGCAGGAGCTTGTTTAGAAATAATTTCTGAATTGATACGCGCAAAACAACTGTTTAAGCGTTTTGAGAATCTAAGCGTTGCAGTTAAGAAAAATGTAAGACTTGGATTTAAGATTATACTGCACATCCATCCAGTGGACATTTTTTCCTCCCTCATTATCTTGTTTATCGTGATGACAATTTCCTTTTCAGTGAATAAAGCTTGGTTGCAAATTGACATGATGCCAATATAACGATATTGCCATATGAATACATCTTCTATGGCGTTGCAGTTTTGTCAACATACCTTCCTTCTTGCATTTCTTACAGTTATCATTATGCAGTGAAGCTGTGAACACTGTTGATCTTGATTGGAGGCTTCCAAACGCTCCAGTGAGCTTGTGAAGAAGCGCTGCGTTCTGTCATCGAAGGTTTCCTCCTCTTGTGTCGCCAACGCTGCTCAGGTTACATATTTGTGAAGGAGAAAGCGAAAACACCTTGAGAGACGGATCATCTTAATCAAAGCTGTCGCAAAACGTGTAGAACCGTCGCATAGCGACATCATGCGAGGTGCTGAAGCGACTCAGGCCATCCATCTCCATCACTTTACCTAGTTTACGCCTCCCATCTACCAGCTCCATCAGACAGTTTTCACACCTCTAATGAGTCCCCCTCTGAATGCTTCTTTTCCTACAACAGCACTTGAATTTCCATGTCATTGCGCTGATGGACAGGCAGTTGCCAGGAGCTAAATTGAAGGCAGACAGTGAGGGGAGGGAGGCAGGGGTGTTTGCTCATGTTCGTGCCTGTTAAGTTCAACATCATGAGGCTTTTAATATTCTAACAAGGCAAACGTTGGCTGAAAAGGTGATCAACATCCCCCCCAGCCTGAACACCATCAGAGAAGTTAATTAACGGGATAAGTGTGTCCTGACTTGTCTGAGGGTTTTCTTGTTTCGAGGCATCTGATATGGAAAGCAGGGGGGCTGCTGGTGGGAGATTAGGCCCAGCGCCTCTGTAGACGGCAACAATTATCAGTGAGAAATGTTTACAGCACTAGCAGGCTACAGCATTTCTTTGTTTTTTGGAGTAAAAGAAGGCAGTGAGTATAAAGAAGAAGGGATGCACTGATGCCTGAATCTGACCCGATACTGCAGGGATTACTCTTACTCTGAGTACTACGTGATGTCAGGCATCTGCAACGTCGCCTGCAGGTTATGCACGAGAGCATGAGCGATGTCTGTGGGTTGGAGATTCTTATGACAGTCTGACACAAGATGTACCGTAAACTATGATCAACTAAAATATCAACAGGGAGTGAAAGCCAGTTCTTACAACACCAGTAACTTTATCATCAGTAAGTATCATCATTTGGACTAGCAGAGCTCGCCCTAATGTTGCTCATTAGTTTAACTGCTCAGCAGGTAACTCTGAGTCGTGCTACATGCTAAAGAGTTTCGGGGCTCACAGAACAGCAATGCTACACATAATTAAAGTTTGACTGATACACACTCTCCAGCTTACTGCTAGTGAGTGTGTGTGTGTGCACAGAGTACAACAAGGACCTTGCATTGCATCATGTAGAGGTCGTTGTCGGCATAGCTTTTGCATATGGAGTATGAATTAGGTTATATGGCATTTAATATGTACTCATTTTGACAAGTATAAAAAGAGTGCTATCAGTGCATCATTATGACTTGTTGAGGGTAGTCTGGATTCTTTAGACTTATACATCAAGTGGACTGAATCAAACACTACAGGTGTATCCACAGTTACTACCCAACAACACTGTGCCACGAGTCAAACCTTGAAATAAATGAGCCATGAGTTGGCACTACAACAATATGCTATAAACACTAACAATGGCGAGACATTTGTATGGACAGATGAAGTTAGGTTGCAATTCTCACCTATAAAACTGTTAAGCTCTGGGAAAATATGGACTGTGAGTCACGACACTCTGAAGGCAAACATTGTCCATCTATTCGCGCATATGCAGAACTATTTACTATCTGAGGCGATGCAGGATGAAGAACGTTATGAAGTATTTTTGAAACTGCATTTTTATTTGAAGTTTACTTTTGTTTTTTTCTCCACTTCTGGCCATGAGCCAAACTGATCACTGGGAATAATTAAGTCACCAGAACCTTAGGTTGGTCAGGTTTTTCCACATCGCTTTTTCACCTCAGACTGTTGGAGAGATTGCTGGCAAAGTCTGAGGCGAGCTGCCATTTAAATTGTTGTCTCTGCAACATACTTTGTCTCAGTATTACTAAAATCTGGTGTTTACATGCATGTTGAAGTGGAAACTCAGAATCTGGTTGGATTTTGTCTTTGTGCCATTTATTGCAAGATAGTATTCTATAACTTACATAAGCAGATATCACCAAAACCAACTTTCTGTATGGTCTGGCTGACATTATTAACTTTTGAAGTCATTTAAAGCACAGCAAGTAAATTAGAGAAAACAAAGTTATTTGCATCAAAAATGCTCAAACGTAAAACTGAAATAAACTTACAAGCCGGAAATCTCTTTGTAGGCCTGACCACGTGACCAAAACTTTTTCTCAAAGTGTTGTTTGACCCATTGCTTTTATTAGAATCCTCTGATTTGCACTGCATTAAACGTTTCTCTCCCATCAGCAACTAATCTATCAGCCTTTGTGCTCTGTATTGTAAATTGCATGCAGAATTATCTTCAGTACTTTCTTTTTAATTTCTATCCAACGCCAGTTTTCCCACGGGGACCATTTAAGGTTTTTAATCACCTAATCTAATAATGTTGGAAACTTCAAATGTTCCACACATCACAAGCAAAACTATTGCTTCAAGCTCAACGTCATCCATCTGGAATAATGATGTCGCTCGTGATTGAGCCGTTGAAATGTCTATCATGTGCGTGCTCTTCCCAGAGGAGCCACTTTCTGCTTTCATTATGTTGATTTAGCTGGGGTCTTTATGCCGCTGCTCTGTGGCTCTGTTGTTTGAGCGCTTTGCTCGGGAGGCGGCGAGCTGCAACTGAAAGCAAAGGGAATGCAAACAGCAGAAGAATTAAGTATATGGAAAACAATTACACTCAGCAAAATGTCAGGCCGGGATAAGCTTGCCTAATAACCTGTAAAATTGTCTCATTCGGCTTATTATTCACAATAGAGTGTGTGTGTGGTTAGAGAAAATAGAGGCACTTGACTATGGTGGACCAATAAACACACAGTGGGATTTGTGCCTCTGGTTCTGTATGGTTTAGCCTTCAGAAAGGCTTCATGACTCAATATTTCTTTTAATTTGGTCTGATTTCAGTTTTGCCTATAAAAAAAAGATAAAGGGAAAAAAAAAGCCACCCTTGATGACTCACTTTCATACGAACATTTCGCATTAAATAGCAGAAAAACGCACATCAATAAATGCTCTGCAAAGGACGTCAAATGAAAAAGCACTACTTATTGTTCAGATTTCTATTAAATACCACATTTATAGACCTCGTAAAAAACCCTTATTCAATTACTCTCATGAAAACAGGATATTATTACATTGCATTTCTCCTGTTGCCAACCTGCTGTCATAACTATTGTTGCATAACACATTGATATTCAAAAACTAAACAATGCTTTTTCCAATGTACTTTGTTATAAGTCAAACTATGTGGAGTTTGCAAGTTCTTCTTTCATGTATTTCTCTGGGGTTGTTTAGATTTCTTTTATCAATCCAGAGACGAGCTCACTTCTGACTCACTGCTAATCCAGCCACCAGAAATAGTAATGCAGTATATTTTTACATTCTTTTTACTTGGATCCTGGTTTTCAGGTTCTCATAAGAATCTCCAAACCATATACATAATTTTCAATACAAAAAATCCCCTCGAGATACATATTCTGAGCTTTTAGAGAACATTTTTTCGCCCTGTCTTAATGTCATTGACGAGCTGAGATGACGACTGTGACTTTAACCATTTCAAACCAGAGCGTGATCAACAATGTGTCGAGTGTCATGTTTTATTCCAGTACACTGAACAATGTACAAAAACTCTATAACCACATGTTGTCTTCCTACAAGGAGTCTGAATTGCCACAACTTGACGTTGAATAATTGAAACCTAAAAAATTGATGGGTTAGGTTCACGTGTCTGGATGTTTGATGTGCCCTTGGTTGATTGATAACAGGGACTCGACATGGTGTAGTACCAAGGAGATGATTGGCTTAAATTCAGACTGCAAGAGTCACTGGATAGATACCACTTTTGTGCATTTAGAATTAATTTAATACTTTATTTAATTAGTTTAATCCTTAATAATACTTTATTAAGGATGCCTTTTGAAGACCATGGTGTCTTCTTGACAGAATAGCCAGGGTGAAGTTACAGTATTGTGTCAATAAAGCAGCCTTTCTAATGTATATTCTTCCAGTGTGAACAAAGCATTTGCCGTCAGCATTTCAGGAGGTGTATGAATCTTACATCCTTTAAGCAAACAGGCATTTTTTTTATTTTACGTAAAAGTATTATCTCAGTTCTATTAATAATACACTAGTGAGTGCTTCTCACAGCCGGCATGGCTTTTCTACATATTATTGTTTGACTTTGTGTACATATATGACCAGGGCAGAAGAGAGTATGAAAAATGCACCGTCACATTGTGCTGCTATTTTCTTTTTGTTCTCTTTTTTTTTTCTTAAACATACTTCGCTGTGACAGCCTGCATTGAAGGGACATGTGGCTCTGCAATTAGCACTGGCCAATTCATGGATGCAGAGACTCTGCCAGTGCTCAGATGGCTACAATTAAAAGCAGATGCCACTTCAGCTAATGGGGTGTGTGTACGTGTGTGTGTGTGTGTGGTAGTCATAGGATGCTGAGCTATATAGACAGGGCACAAGGGGGTATGATGGAAACTGATGCAAGTGGAGCTACTTTTACTACTAATCTTGTAGGCTCCCTGCTGGCTCAGATCAGAGAAGAGGGATACGATCCCCAACCCCACGGGACCAGGACTTGCTGAGCAGCAGAGATATGGGAAAATGGAGTGAGAAGGGAAAGCAGTATTAGCAGTAGTAGACATGTGAGGGAGGGGATTCCCGAGTTAACCTGGGAAAGTGGAAGGTGAGCTAAGTGCAAGTAAAGATATAAATCTTGGTTAGTTCCCCATTGTGGTGTAGTTTAAAGATCCTCTCATCCAACCACATAAGGTCCACATACGGTTTCTCCAGTAGGTTCTTTCTTCAGGCCCTGGTCCTCTCAGATACCTTGTCCCAATTGTTCATGTGAGGTAAACCTAGCAATAAAATACTCAAAGATTCCCAACATACCCGTGTGAATGAAGAGGACTAACAATTTCACTTTGAGGATCTCCTGGACGTCTGAACCGGCACCCTTTTACAGAAAACCCATTGCAGCAGCTCAATTTCCATCCATCTCCTTTAGCACTTTATTAAACTGCTGATCTCAGCTGACATTTGATGAAAGTAGGTTAAGCCCTCGACAGGTCATCAGGGAAAACACAAGAGAAGAGTAACCACATACACGCACTCATGGCCATGGGCGATTGAGAGTCACCAATTAAGTCCATGTTTTTAGACTACGAGAAGAAACTGAAATACCCGGAAGAAAACTGGTTTAGCTAGCTTTCTTTTTCCTCCTGTGTATGGATCTCCAATGGCTTTCCAGCTAGAGCAGTATGTTCCTGGTTAAGTAGCCAAATGCAAAGCAGAATCAAAGACACAGTGAAAGGCTGTACACTACTCCCTTCTGGCATTTACATATGTCTCCAGTGAACTGAACGTAATTACAGCAACAGGTTTATTAAATTGCACCTGACATTAGAATGCATCTTAAGGTGACGTCTTATGATTAAATCTCACTTCTTCACTCAATCTGCTAATTACCATGTACATCACATAAATCAAGATGTAAACACATGCGAAACACAACGACAGTGAAAGAGGGCTAAACAATACCAGATGTTGATGCTCTCCCACTTTACTGACATGCTGTTGATTACTGAGAAAGATCAAACCCTTCACCCCATGTTCTTTCTAAGAAATCATGTATCCAAGATCATTTGTTTCAGACAATGAGATGGGGGACTCAAATGTGAAGTTATAGAAGATGGAAGTCCTGCTTGGTCAACGTAGCCGGCCCAGTGTATTTACTAAAATCCTCCATTGGGTTTGAGAAACGGCTACAGGTTGTGACGCGACATACGTCACAAACTACAGGTAAAACAATAACTGAAGAGCAAAACATAGCAGCTGCCAAAACAGCCTGTGTTTTTATTCACTAAACAGCTGCTTTATGGCCGACCTGCAGATTAGTCTGCACTTGAACCACCTCGTCTGAAAGTTCAGCTGTGCTTGGCAGAATTAAACGGGACATGTTACCGCGGGATCCTACAGCGCACACGGTCGACGTCGACAGAGTTGGCAGTGGTTTGGTGGTGGCTGGGACATACTGGCATACAAAACGAGAACTAGCAGAGCAATGAAATCTCTCCTGCAGCCTCAATGCAGCTCAGTTGAAGTCAGTCCGTTCTCGATGCCTGATGCAAGACTCCTATTAACTTTAACAAAGACGTTATCTAATCTCATCTGATCATCTACATTTATAAAAGTGTTGATCTCGGGACTGAACAGTTATTTACGACATGTAGGTGTTGATCTAAAAAGCCGACATGTCCGGGTTCCCTGTTGGAAACGCGAGGCTCCTTTACGCTCAATGTTGGGTATGCACAGGGAAACCTATCCTTACTCTGCGTTGATTTCTTCTATCTCTTCCAAGTTCATGGATACCATAGAAGAAGTACCTGCTGTAACTGTGTGGGCAGTGTTGAGATCTTAAGTGTATAACAAATAGTGTTCAAAAGCATTAGAAGGGACTATTAACACTTTCACGGCCTCACAGTTGTGCCTCTTTCAATATAAACATCGGAGCAATGTCCTACTCTAGCAATCAAATTTATTGTCAACTTCCTTCTTCTCTCTATAAATCAACTTTTGTCTAATATGGTGATTCAGAGCAGTGCCCTCTGGTGGATAGAATTGCAAATGTCCAATGCATTTCAAGTTTAAATGCAGTAAAAGTGGGACTCTAATATGACAATGTATGTCAAAAATCCCCACAAACAACAACTAAACTTGCTTGACCCAATTGACGTTGGTGATATTTGAGAGCCAAAACATAAATATATTTATGTGTTATGAACGGTGAAGGATTTAAGTTCGCAATGTTTGGATGAAAGAATTCAAATTAAGCTCGTTGTGATTTTATTTGGGTCCAGGTGATGTTTGGCTGAGAAAATTTTAATCACCTAAAATGGATTCTTTTCCACACAAAAGAAATATTGTTATTCCAACTTTATTAGCATTCGATCCAATTTTGTGAACTCGTGGCAGAGAAGAAATTGCTGATCTTGGTCAGAAGGGAGCTTAATGACCTGTCATCAAGAAGTGTTGGCATCTGACTAATTTAGAAAAAAAAAAGAGAAAAAAATCTGTTGCATATGTTAAATGTTTTCATTAAAACCATAAACCATCTTAATGTGTGAGTAAGACAGGATCACGACTCGGTACAAATGGCAGCCGACAGCCGTGCTGACACTGGCTACATGCCATTAGCATTCCACTGAACCGGTCAACTCTTCAGC
>OMNM01034482.1:11150-25349 GCA_900302745.1 Parablennius parvicornis | reverse complement strand
GAAGTTAGAGAAGAAGAGGTGGTGAAGGTAGGGGTGCAGGAGGTGGAAGTAGTTGATGAGGTAGTGTTTACAGTGATGAAAGTGAAGAGGAGGTGATGGAAGTCATGCGGCGTAAATGGAGGAGGTGTTGGTGTGTCATGTTGGAGATCGTTGGATTTATAAGTGGAGGAGGTGGCGTCTCCTGTTGGGAGCACGTGTGTGTCAGAGGAAACCAGTGTGAGAGCGAGGCGGACATCATGGATCAGTGGGAGGAGACAGGTCAAAGGTCAAGACCACACGCACACAGAGAAAGTGGATATCGAGTAACAGGAGCAACAAACACTCACTCATGTTTACAGCACTTAAAGGAACAGGTACACACACATTCATGTTAACATTACTGTCAAGGACACAAGCTGTGTTTACAACATACACTCAAGTGTGTCGTTAGTAGTGCATGCACACACACACGATTTGATTACAGCCTTTCTGAGAGGAACTTGTTCTCCCTGTGTGTGTGTTGGTTTAATCCTGATCAAGGTTTTTTTTAGATTTATCTGATAGTAATCAGAAAATATATTTAAAAAAAACCTTTGGTGAAATCTTAAGGTAAACTTTTATTTTGTAATTCATAAGCATAAAAAATCAGGACATATTTTAGTTTGTGTAACAGATAAGCATTTGAACAAATAAAACGAAACACGGCAGTCAGAGGAAGGACGGCACGATTTTATTCTCACAAGATAAATATACAAAAACAACAAAAAGTGCTGCAGAGTGTCGAGTACAAATGAACCTTCACTGTCATGAAACGGCTCAGAAGTGGAGGTCCGGCTCCCTCCTTCTCCTCCTCCTCAGTCTGTGACCTCCACCTGTCTGTGACCTCCACCTGCTGCCAGACCAAACTCCTCTGGAAAGCTTTGGGGACAGAAAACCCGGAGGCAGGCTGCGATACTCCTCCAAAAATATCCAAGCGAGGCTCAAACTGAACCGCAGGAGACAGATGAGGAGCCACACCGAGGACTCAGAAAACCTCTAACAGCTCCCGTCCTTCAGGCACTGACGGGAGGAAGCACCTACGCAAGCACCTGCATCCCACAAATAAGGCGTTGAAAGCAAGAAAAGAGCCAAACACGACACAAAAGGAAACACGGAAAACAACCCAAAGGGAAGAAAACTTGATATCTGTTAGTGCCGCTCACCCCTCTCATTCAGCATTTCCATTAAATGTCCTTTTATAAATCTAAATGATTGGAGAAAAAGGTGAAAATAACTGCACCCTGCACCACACCGGCCCTTTAAAACTCCAAAATGTGTTTTTGTACAATCTTTACATCCAGCAGCCGGAAATCTGGGAGAGGAGAGAAAAAAGAGAGGGAAAGTGAGACCCGACGGGGGAATAAGGAGGAATATAACTGGGAAGGTGAACCGGACAGAGAGAGAGCGAGAGAGCGAGAGAGCGAGAGAGAGAGAGAGAGAGAGAGAGAGAGAGAGAGAGAGAGACGCTGCAGTCGTGTCCTGACAACTTCCTCAGCTTCTTTATGTACAAGATTTAAACACACAGTGCCAGAGGACAGAACAGTTCAGGGGGTTTTCAAAGAGCATGAACCTTCAGTGCTTTAAATATGAAATATCTGGGACTCTCTACACATAATCTGAAACCGACATAACACTTTTGGTTTGATAAAGCTGGAAAATGTTTTGCCGTTTTGATTTGAATTTACTCGACCAGTCAGACGTTTGGACACCGTCTTGACCATTTACATTGTAGATTTTCACTGAAGGCATCAAGACTATCTGAAATTACCCAAAAACAGGTTATATATTTTAGATTCTTCAAAGAAGAAACCATTTGTTTTTGATTACTGCCTCTCTTTATGAGCTTCATGAGGTCGTCACCTGAAATGAAATGAAAATTTTCCAACAGTCTTGAATGAGTTCTAAAAATTCTGAGCACTTGTTGCACCTCATTCCAAACCATTTGGATTGGGCCTCATTGTAACGCTGAAAAAAATAAATAAAAATGAAATAAAGATAAACAAATAAACCGAAACTGGATGGAGTCGCAGCAGCATCCCTCGGACGAACCATCACACCTCCTCCATATTCCAAGGTTGGAACCATGCACGTGGAAACCCTCCATTCATCGATCGCACAAACACATTGCGGGTGGAACTTGCAGCTATTTGACCATAATGGCCTGATTGGCGCAATCTCCTCTGAACAAGTGACGCATCTGCTACTAGAACTCAGTGGTATTTACCTGGGCTCTGATTTGAGGAGATGTTAACTTGTGATTTCTGAGGCTGGTGATTCGGATGAACTGATCCTCAGCAGCAGCAGTGACTCTTGGTCTTCCTCTCCTTCAGGTGACGACCTGGTGAAGCTAATTGAGAGAGAGCAGGAATGTTTGCAGCGCTGCCATCAAAGCAAAGTGTGGCAACTTTGAGGAATGTAAAACGTGTTTTGAGTGATTTCACACTTTGTTTACTACATAACTCTATATGTGTTTCTTCATAGTATCAATGCCTTCAGTGAGAATCTACAATATGAGTCGTCAAGAAAATTAAGAAAAAACATTGAGGTGTGTTCAAACTTTTGAGTGGTAGTCGTACGTTTCAAATGAAGCACCAGGGGCCGATACCACAACCTGGGATAAACACACCCAGGATATCTCTGGTTACCTGGGTTGACTTACCCAGACAGGTGCGATCCTGATAAGCATTAACACGAAGCAGTTTAACAACTCGGCAGTTCAACCCAGGGTTTCCCCTTAAGGATCAGTTCACATGAAAGGGGCGGAGTTTACAGCTCCTGACCAATCGCCCACATGTAGGAACCCTGCAGTGCAGTATACGCATTGAAGGGAGAAATTCTCTGAAAGTATGTGATCACTGCGTTTCACTTTATCGCAGCAGAAATGTTTCAGGAAGAGCTTCCTCACTGCAATTCTTTTAGTTTGTATTTCCATCCAGTTGTTTTGCGGCTCAGTTTCCTCCGCGTGAGTGCGTTTTGTGTTGGAATATTAATTCCTCGCTGTGAGTGTGCGCTCCATGAATTCATGTTTCTGCAGTTATGTCAGGCGTGACCATTATCCTTAACCTCATTATTACAAATGCAATCGTAGTGGAGCTTAACAGACTTTGGAACAAGTCAAGAACAAGAACAAGAACAAGAACAAAAGCATCCTTCAAAGCCTCAGTGACAAGGCTTTGTTTTATTATGTCAAAACGATTCCTATAAACATTATTTTCCTCGTAATCGCTCCTCTCCACTCTTGAATTCACACACCAATCAGGATCTAAAAAGAACGGACATGTCATTTTTCAAGAGATTTGATTGATCAGGAGGCAGGGCTTTTAAGCTCATTGATCTCATATCCGGAGCAGGTTGGACGTTTGGAAGCAAGTTGCCACGGTAGTTTACCTCGGTAAGAAGTGAACCGGCATCACAGTACGGAAAACCCAGGGTTAATTCTTGAAGTTGCACTGTGAGAGAAAATCCTGAATCGTAGTGTCGGCCCCTGGTCAGTCTTTACATTTAGCCAGCACGTTTTACAACTTCTCCATTTAATCAGGGTTCAGTTTCAAAGGTTTTCAATTTGCTATATCACCACATCTCCACCCCCAACTCTTTGAAAACCACTGGAACAGTTCAAGTGACTCAAAATGAAATGAAATTTGACCACGGGAGGAGGTGAGACTACCGCCACGCTCTGACGTCGCAACACCAATCATAAAGATCAAAACATGGCGAGATTGGGGGGGGAGGGGGGAGGGGGAGTAAGACAACCACACACACTCACTTAGGCAGGTTATGCTGTAAATTTACAGTAATGACACCTATAGTTCTGTAAGCCAAAATCTCTATTGTAGAATGCTGAACATAAGGGTAGCTTTCTATAAAAATCACCTTTTTTTTTTCTTCTTTTTTTTTTTCTTCACCCCGACGACACTAAGCATATGGCTTAAATATTTGTAAAACTAAGTAGTCCAATGGGGGGAGTTAAGAGTCTCTGCCTTCTCGGTCTGCCTCTGCTGAATCGATCCTTGAGACAGACGCTGCTGCTGTGGAGCTGCACATGGCTGTAGGAGAGCAGAGGGGGTGAAAAAGAGGGGGAATCCACATAGGAGGGTTTTTTTTTCTTCTTTTTTAAAACGTGATCAGACTGAGAATCTCACCCCGCATCACCACCACATTTTCTTTTGTCTCTCCAAAGTGTTACGACAGGTCTCGTCTGTCACAGAAAAACAATCTTTTGATTCGAGCCACTGTCTTTTCAGGCTTTTCAGCAGTGTAAACATGACACGCCCCCCACCCCTTTTTTTTTTTTCTCTCTCAGCGATAAACGACGATAAACGAATAGAAATCAAACACTGACAGCTACGATTGAGGGGGCAGTTAGGGCAGTATGGATCCTTTAGTGCAATGAAAGCCAGAGGAGCGGCCTCAGTGGTCCCGCAGCCGCTCGCTCTGGAAGGGCTCGCCGGCCGACTCGTCAGCAGGCTCAGTCAGAGAGGTCCAGTGGGGCTTCATCGACTCTCACCAGGAAGAAGAAGAACTCAGGGCAGACATTATGCTTCTAGTCACATAATTCCATTCGTGCGCACGCACACACACACGCACACACACACACTTTAAACTCTGTAAAACTACCACGGCGAAAGCCCAGGAAGGGGGGAGAGAGAGAGAGAGAGAGTCCGGTCCAGAGCGTCTTCTGGAGGAGTCCTGAGCCTCGTTTCGTTCACTTTGAATAAAAAGTCATGTAAGGTGTGAGTGTCTACGTGTATGAGAGGACGTGTAAACATCGAGATGTGAGTGGTGACGAGTGAGATGGAGAGAGAGAGAGAGAGAGAGAGATTATTCTGCTATAGGCCGCTGGAGCGAGTGTGTGCAAGTTAACTGCCTGTGACCAGCTTCGGACTGTAATCTGTGTGTTTTTGTCTTCATATGTTTTTGTATTTTTTTTCTCTCTCTTCATTTTGTTTCCTGTTGAGTCTCTCCACAGTAGCAAATGTACATTCATCCATCGTGGGGGTGGGGGGAGAGGAAGAGGAGGAGGAAGAGGAGGGAGGGAGGGAAGGGGGGCACATATGACGCCGGGTGCCGCACGCCGACCGACAGACCGATCCTGAGGCTTTTACAGCAGTCCGGTTCAAGACTCCCGCCTCAGCAGCAGCGCTCAAAATAAACAGCAGTAGAGGTACTGGAGGACGCTGTACCACACGTAGCCGGAGACGAACGCAAACGACTGGATGACGCACAGCCACACGGGGTCGAGGGTCATCTGCCGGGAAACCGCCTCTTTCTGTCCGTCGATGGGAGGGAAGGATCCTGTTCAGAGGAGGGACACAGACACATCCATCAAAGATTTAAAGCCAGCAAATAAAAAATAATATATAAGTATTACATTTTGGAATCAAAATTAATAAAAACCTGTAAAAGTGGTTCAGGATGAATATTCAGTATGACCCAAAGTTTGTAATATACATATATATTTTTTACACCTTCCTGCTGTTTGCCGACAGGTGTGAGAGCATCCCAACTTCAAGCAGTGTGTAACAACCTCTAATGTAACCATTTTCTCCTTTTTTCAATGTAATAAAGCCAATAATATAAAAACCTTTCAATAGAATAATAGAATAGTTGATCCATTATAATAACATTTAGTCACTAAGCTATTGAGTTATTCATTTAAAATGCAACAACTGCAGCCAATAATGTAATAATTCATAAATAGAGCTGCATTTCTTTGAAATAAAAGTGAACAGCTATAGCGGATTACGATTAATTGCAGATCGATACAGTCTCAATTATAATTTTGAAAAAACTTTTTTTTTTTTTTTTTAACCTTCTTGGATATATTCCATTCAAAATTGCCAAGATCATGACAGTTGTTGGATGTTTGGGTGTACAGGGTGAGACTGACCTGTGTCGTAGAAGTGAGCCAGCAGCTTTTCTTTCTCCACGAACCTCTGATAAAGCCAGTCAGTCAGCGGCTCTGCCTCCACAGGAACCTCCTTTATTGGGTACATCCTGAAAAGCAAGAGGCAAAGAGAGGTGAACCAGATGAAACACACACACACACACACACACACACACACACACAAAACAAATTGGTGAAGTCTCACTCAGCGAAACTTGTCTGCATTGATCGGTGGTGGAAACTGCAGTGCAAACCCGGGGAGTCAGCCGTGGTCCCCGAGCAGCGCGCTCTATTTCAGAGCGCAGTCTATTACAGCAGTCTGTGTTCGCTGCGGCTTCGACTCGTTTTAGGGGATTCATTAGCTGGCAGGCTCGTCAGAGCGTTGGAGACAGACAGAAGTGCTGAGGAGAGCCCCGACAGCAGGCAGACGACTCGTGACGCTTCGCAAAATGGCTCGGTTAGAAGTGTGTGGGAAGGAGAAACTCGTTTGGAAAAGTTAAACGGGTTCAGCCGTTGAGAAAAGTGAGAAGCGGCGAATCAAAGTCAGAAGAGCAGAGCCCCCCCCCCACAAAAAAAAATTAAATCCTGGAAATTCAGCTTTTTCACAACTTAGGTTTTTAAATCACCAACAATAGTTAAACCAGTAGAGGGAGAAAATGATGTCTTACAATTAAACTGCAAAATGTTTTGCTTTTTAATGTTTTTTGAGATCAAGTGTTACATTAAATATTCCCTGAAATTACACAAAGTCTTTTTTTTCTGTTGTTGTAACAAAGCTTCTTGGCACTAAATTGTACAGCAGTAAATTTGTACCAAAATGTCTTTATGAGCAGGAGTTTGTGGGTTGTGTCTTTGAGAAATTTGCCATATGTTGCTTTTCCAGTGCCAAGCAGCTGATTATGTATTTTGGTTTATATTCACTCTGCACCGTAGGTTAGAGAAGCTAAAACATTCCCTCATTGCTTCATTAGAACTACAAAAACCTACAAATACTGTTTGCCATCATAGCAAATTAAAGAAATCCACATATATTTTGCGTATTTTGAAGCCTGTGTTTCATTCTATTATGTTAATGAGTTTCACATTACCATTTTAAGACTGTTTTACTTACCAACTAAACACATAAATGACTCTTTGTTCTCTTAGCATCACTATGACTCTCCACGAATTCAATTATCTACTTCTTGATGCATGAAACTATAAATCTCTAAATGCTATTTCATATTGTCAACACTTGGATTGGACTACCGCCCACTACCAACTGATCCACTGCTGCCCCTCCGGCTGCGGGGGTTTGTTTACCATCATAGCTACAATTTGATTTGTTAAACAAGAGGATGAGGTGATGGCGGGTTTCCCCCTTTCGAAAAACGTCTTAGGCTTTCGCGACTGTGGAGAAGCAACTTTATAAGCACAAAGGAACAAATATGGTCTCATTTAGCACAAAAAAAACAAAACAGCTGATTTAGAAAACAAATGACGGTGAACGCTGATGAAATCTGGTCTGTAGCCAGAAGGGGTCTCTAGTAGGCTGCACTCCCACACAGGCAGTCGCTGGTCACCTTCAAATAGAGGTTACAGTCTCCTCCCTCATTTCCTCTGCACTCCCCGTGTGCTCAATATCCCCCCCGGCAGATAATGTCCACGGGAAAAGTACCTCTGGGCATCTCCACGAGGGAAGTCGTGAGCAGTGCGCCATCGATTGATGCGCTGGTCGATATTTATTTAAAAAGCAATTTAAGGAGAAGCAGCGGCCCTGCTGTCAGGATGATGTCTGTCTTTTCAGACACGGGAAGGCATGAACATACCCACCGTCAGCTGTGCTTACAGTGACACACGATAAATACATCGTCCAAAACACGAGAAAGTACGAGAACGTGGCTGTTTCTTTGACTTTTGTCCGATTGTTTGTGGTGAAAATGTCCTTAAAGGTTCATTTCAGAAATAACAAACTTTATATATGTCAGTTCTTTAACAGTACAGTGTGTTTTTCTGACAGGACTCAAAAGCTCTTGTGAGTCGAGAGTCCCCCTGTAATGACTAATATAAGTACAAAGCTCCATTTCTCTGCTTTCCTGTGGTTTTACAATTTTTAGGATATCATACACAGCCTCGGAGTTAGAGAAACACTCTTGCAGTATTCCTGTCAGCAGAGGCAGGACAGGATTATAAAGGTTAAAGTCTTCAACCAACATAAGATTAGTTAAGTGACTTCAGTAATGGGAATGTCTTTGGATTAGAAAAAAAAAAAAAACCCTCTCAGGTACACGGAGAGCCGACAAGCTGGATTATAAGAGTTGGTTTCAGAAACTCAAAATGTGAGAAATTAAACTCTGGTGTAGAGATTCACTGAATTTCAACTCGTTTATACAAACTCCTGAAGCTAAATTGGATAAATAAATGCTGTTTGTTGATAACACACCAAATTATATTTGAAGGTTGAGTGTTGAGGACAAAGCAGCTATGGACCGGTAGAAACACGTGGTCACCATCTCTCTGATCAGTTCAGTCTCACCCAAAACCGGAGCTGGACCTCCTGAGGCCACCGGATCGGGTGATCGGAGGCCCAAGCCAGATGATCCGTGAAGCGGCTCCTCCAGAGTCCGCGAGTATCGGGTGATCTCGCTGCGACTGGTGTGTCACAAGAACAGGAGGTTTGTCAACTCAACCAGAGGCGGAGAGCAACACACATACTGCTGAATGACAAGAGTGTTACGGTAACGTGTTAAAGCGAAGGGCAAATCAGGACAGCAGCGATTTCTTGTGAAAGCTTTGGCTTGTGGTGAAAGGAGGGGTAATTTCTGGTTTCTTGACTGCACTTGTAGCTCCCATTAAGAGTCGATTTCTACGTGGTGAACAGAGAAATTCTGTCTTGGAAGCGACTTTGAGGCTGGTACCATTAAGTATAAAAAAGAAGAAAATAAAGGGTAATATTTAAACTGTACTTTATCCTCATTATGACGGCTCCATATTTATCAATTTGATTGTTTGTTTTTTTAAATATCTTTTTTGATATGACAGAAAACCTAGATTTAATCTGACTTCCCTTTTTTTTATTCATGGCTGAATCGAAATTAATGACTGAATACATGTCTGAGTATCGCAATCCATCTTCATATTTTACTTATTGGGTGACAAAGTCTCAGGTGCAAATTTAATTACAAGGCATATACATTCATTTATTCTCATTAGTGACAATTTATCGCCTACCTTTTTCTTTTTGCTTCCCTTCTTTTCACGACTGTTTATTCATATTTAAAGGTTTTCCATATTTTCTTGTACAATTTTTTTTTCTTCAGCTTTTTCTATTTCATTCATGTCTTGCAATTACTATATTCGTGTTTTAATTCCCTCAATAATTTAAGTAATTGTAATAACCTCCTTGTAAAATGATATACAAATACATTTGGATGCATTGATTGTACTTAGACGTATTTGGCGTCGCAGTAAGTATTATCGCGCCTGCATTCGCCACAGGAAGTCCTCCAGTGGCCCGGCTCGACTCCCGACATGTAAACCGATAGCGCTGTAACCCAGGCCGGGCAAAACAGGAGCCGGCTGAGGCCACTTATCGGCGGCTCTGAACATTTAAGATTTGGTTAGCAGGTGGCTGTCACAGTGCTTTCCTGCAGCTGAAATATTCATGCAGAAATCAGGATCCGTCGGTGCTGCGAACAGCTGCACGAGCTGCTGAAGACAGCTGAGCTTGAAGGAGTCGCTGCTGATTTGGATCCAGAGAGAGAGAAAGAAAGAAGAAACAACAACAACAACAATGACCAAGTGCTTAAATAGTGAGCCGTATCTTCTCCCCCATCAGCTGCTTTCACTGCTTTATCAGCCACTGTTTGTTTGGAAAACGACATCTGCAAAAGTGGATTCAGATTAACTGCTCAGAGGAAATCTAGCGGCGTGTCAGAAGTTCACCGGGTTCACTTCCAGCCTGGGAAAACCTGCACACGTCAGGACAACAGCATTTTACGACAACACTTGCTTCCTGATGAGGAGGAAATTGCTTATTATGGCTACATCTAACAAATACTTCCTCTGTGGGGTTTGCATCTTCTCCCTGTGCACATATAGATGTTATAGATCAGACTTTGGCCACTTACTGCCAGTGTCCTCACACTAGACCTGTTATTCACATGTAAAGGACTCTGTGCAGTCTTTTACTGTGTGAAAAGTTTTCTATGGATTAAGGTTGACTTATATCCAGCATGATGCTACTTCAAGTTGTGAAGTGAAGATACCTATGCGCATATATGAAAATATGCACATGTTTCAGAAAAATCTGACTCTCAGCTTCGCCTTGGATTATTGTTCTCGATTTAGACTGCTGGGAAACATTTACTGCACCACGTTTCTCTACTCTCTTACTTTCCATAGTCAGATATCGCCATTACACGTCAGAGGCGTAACTCCCTCTCTCTGGTCTTTCTCTGTAGCTTTCTGTGGGACCTCTGATAGTGGAACTTGGAAGTTTGTGGTCCGAGGCTCCGCCCTCATCACATCTGCAGCGGACGGATTAGATCAAGAACGGCAGGGAGCCGCCTCCGGTTCTGGTTTTTTTCTTTCCACATTTGCTTACGCCTGCTCAAGTGGAATTGTCAATTTTTCGCTGTGAAAATGCTTTCAGATGACTATATTGTTGTTGGCGCTACAAAAAAAAATTGATTATGAGGATAACGAGTAAAAATCCATGTGTTTCAAAAAAAATCTACGCAATAACTTACATTTGTGGTTATTAGTAAATGCTATTTAAATTCCTAAATTCAGATCTGCATCACAGAAAACAAAGGGCAGAAAGTCCACAACAGAACCAGCCAGCCAGTCCTCGAAGCACAGCCTCCATGAGAGTGCGTGTCCTCTGAGGAGCTGACATGGGGTCACCGGGTCAGAGGTCAGGAAGAGTTCAGTGTGCGAGGTCAGATTTGACATGAGAGACCCAGAAGACGGTGTTCATCACACACGCCTCGGGAAATCACAGGGGACAGACACAGCGATAAAACACTGAGTGAAACAACCCCTGGAGGACGGGGAGCCGCTGGGCTGAACTAGGCACAGCAGGAGGACGATAGAACCTCCCGCCTCAGTAGTGAATTTAAAAAATATACAAGATGCTTCACTGGGATATTAAGCCATAAGCATTAGTTGATTTTTCCCAGATTTTTTAAATATGAAGGAGGAAAGAGGAGGAGAACAGTGCATATTAGACAAACATAACAAAACCAAAAAAAACACCATAATAATGTGAATGGTCTCTCGTATTTACCACCAATGAAAGAACAGGAACAAACGGGACACAACAAACTGGATTCCATAAGAGAAAACAAGAAGAGCAACTCTTTGCACACGGATTATACCAATCGGACAATTTAAAGTTGTGAAATAACTTTTGTTTGTTACTGAAGGTCATAATAAATACTTGACTACAGCTCCTAAACAATGGAAATTACCATTTGCTGCCTTAAAGTTTTATTTTGGAAATATATTTGTATTTAAATTTCTATTTTTAAGCAATCGTAATCAGAAACAACGGTAGCAAATGGCTTTTGCATTTTATTTTTATATTTTTGCTGTAATCAATACTTTGGTGATTTTTTGTTTATTTGTTGTGCTGCAGTAATAAAGCTGCCTTGCTTTGCCTTACACTTTCACTATTACAAAAAAATAACAGACAACCTAAAGTGCGCTATAAAGCATTTAACAGCCCAAACTGTACATTTGGAGCATGAAGGTTCTCTGGAGAGGAGCCGGCACTTGATAACTCTACTATGATTGCCTGCTGATGTGCAGCCTGTTGCACTAAAGTTCAGGCGGAGGCCAAAGCAAAGCCACATTCTGGCTCATAGCAATACGAACAGACTTTGATCAATCGGTGTGTCACCTCGCCTGCAGGCTGCAGGGTTGCACCGACCGCGAGCAGGGGCTGAATTGCACTCGGAGGGCAGTTTTGTTTGCAGTAATGTCAAAAGTGGAAACACCGCTCAGTCGTGTCAACATGGTGCAGAGAGAGGAAACCAGAGCATGGTGGTATTTGTATTTGCTGTGTGGAGAGTTTCAGCGGCATGTGTACAATAGCGACGGTGAGGAACCGGCGGCGGTGTTGTGTTGGCGCCGGGCCACGGCTGTGCTCTCATTTCCACCCTAACCCACTTGGCAGTGGCCCGCTCGTTAACCTGACACCACGGCGAACAGACAGCTGAGGGAGAGCCGCAGTTTCTCTTGTCAATAACCTTCAACGTCAAGCTTTGATCAAGTGCTGACCTGAGCTGCGCACAACTGATGATCCTTACTTAAAAGTGACGCCTTGACATGCTGAGCTAAATAGGTACAAAATTCAAGCAATTTTTCCAAATCGTCGGTAAAGGGAGAGAAAGAGAGATGGATAGAGGTGGAAAACCTGGATGCAGATATGTCGCTAAGAGAAAGAGACAGAGATAAACATGGATGGAGATAGAAACAGAAAAAGCGACCTACAGTAGGCTAAAAGATCATTTCATGTAAGAACTAAAAGATGACGATTGCACAAGTGATTAAGTATTAAATGAAAGACATTCAGCGATCACTGACAAGCAGAAAATCGCAGGAGGACACTTAAAGCTCAATTGTGCACAATGCTGAATACACATGTTTACATGTTTGGTAAGTATCCACTGAATTTGTGGAGGCATATCAAACAGTAATACCACTGATGACCTGTGGGGGCAGTGTTGGCAGTATAGTTCATATTCAAGGAACCAAGAAGACAACAGAAATGTTTGATTGCTTCAAGAAAAGACTGTTTGCGTGGATACAAGCCTTTCTACGACATTAAGTTGCCTGGACATCGAGACACACACAAAAAAAAAAAAACAGTAATCGTTTGGTTGGTAACTTATGCACCAATATACGAGCATATAGGGAGCATAAAGGGTAAATAATGGAACCAAACACCAGGACCAAGCCTCAGATAAAGCCAGAATACACCTGGTCAACCAGTGACCAGGTCAGTTCAGTTCAGGTTATTATTATGTAATAGAACACATTTTGATGCATAAACATGGAAGGAAAAAAAAAAGAAGAAAAAAATCAAATTAGTTGGATCATAAACTCTTGTTTCAACTTATTATGTTCTTTAGGAAGATAAATTAAAAATATGGATGACAACAATTAGGGTAATGAGTCATTAAAACCCAATTAGGGTAATAAAGTGAGTAAATAAGAAACTTTAGGTTCTCATATTTACTGCCTTGTTTGAACTATTTAGCTTCTGTTCAGCTCTTATTATTGAGATATTGTTTCCACTTTGGACTGGCCAGCCAAGCCAATTAAATTTAGACTACTGTGAAAGTCTGTGCACTCAACACACCTCTTTGGATGGAAGCCAGTCATTGTTCAGAGATTCTATAAGTGCCTCAAATCTCGAGCTGTGAAAATCTTGAGAAACAAAAGCGCTGCCTGATCTTGGGCGCAAGATTTCAAAAGGTGAGTATTGAGATTTAGCGGCCAGTGTGACTCTGGGAGTGAAAGAAGCCTCCCAACAGACTCTTCGTCTCCTTCTCGTTGAGATAAGAGTCCTCATCTGTCTGCACCAAACTCCAAATCCCAGACCCTCCCATCTTCCTCCTCACGTTCTCAGTCCTCCTGTGGAACAGCAGCCAGTCGGATTAGATAAAGAAATAATCAAACAAAGTCCGGGAGTGTTTCTTTTGTGTCGTAGTACTTGGAAAGACATGCGGTTTCCTTGAGGTTGATGGAGATTCCCCTGCAAAACACATTCTGCATGACTGAGGTCCTTATCTGCAGACGGAGAGATGTTCAGGGACAGTAGGACTAAACTCGTTAATTGCTCCATTTGTCTTTAATCTGCTTCCTGTCTGTCTCGAGGACGTCTATGTTCCAGGAAGTGCTTCAGTGCAGGAAAGGCTAGGAACCAACTAATGTTGGAATAAATTAAATACAGATTTGAAATGAATTAAATTCAGACAGCTCGGGCAGCGAGGAAAAACTTGTGAAAACTAAACATGAGTAGGACTACCAGTTCCTGTCTTTATGATGGTGTCAAAGAATCCTGAGGATTTCAAAAACCCACAAAAATTTAATTTTTCTAAACTTGAAAAGTTTATCACTCCATAGTCTAGCTCATGCATTGTTCGGTGTGGAGTAAAATGTTAGTTTTATGGGTTAATGCTGACATTCTGTACTGTAAATGTACAGGTATTTATCTAAAACCTGTAAAAGTATTGGTCTTGGAGGAAAAAAAAGGAATAACATTCCCGGAACTTTTTTTTTTTTTTTTTTTTTAAAGAGACAGA
>OMNM01034482.1:0-11130 GCA_900302745.1 Parablennius parvicornis | reverse complement strand
GATCATTTTTAAATTCATCACCTTCTGCAGCTTCAGTCTTAACGGCTGAATCTATTAGGGTGAAGCAAGAAACGAGCCAGTGTTTACAACATGCGGAGAGGAAGTACAGATATTTGTCAAAAAGTAAAAATACTCCATTAAAGTGGAGACCTGAGAAATGTACAAATTTGCCAATTGAGCACATTTGACAGAATGATTTGTCTTTATGCAAGTGTATGCTCTTTTAATATAATTTATTAATTAAAAGTTAGTTTCATCTTTTCAATCCATTTCACATTATTATCATTTCAGTTTACTTTAAAATCGGCTTTTCAATTTTAGCAAGACATTTTATATGTATAGCCCTCTTTGCAAAAACATCCTTTTGAATATTTTAATATCATTGTCAGTTTTACAGACTTATATTTTAGTAAATGGCTTTGGATGTGCTTCAGTTTGCACATTTTTCTATTATATAAATATGTGCAAATATGTTTGTATACAAATTTTCTCTTTGAATTGTTTTTGTCAATCAGCTGTAAAGCACTTCGAGCTGTGTTTTACATTTGAAAGTAAATTGAAATTCATGATTAAAACTTATTCAGACTACCTTTGACAAAACGCTCTCCAAAAGGCCGAGGCTTTTCATAAAATTAATTGTTGCAAGTTTCGCTTTGTGAGCAGACCAGCTGAGGTCTTGTTTCAGCTTTTGGAAGTGAGCTGCAGCTGAACACCGTGTACTTTTTAAATCAATTTCCAAATAGTCATAATAATGTGAATTCCTCATGAGCCTGTGCAGAACAAATGACTCAATATGTCACTGCAATTAACTGTTAAGTGTTTATTGTGTTTATCATAACCTCCTGGTTGAGTAAGATGTAAACTTATGAAACATTAGCTGCGGCAGATAATTGTCACAATATTTGACGGAGCTCTACAGAAGCTCCGGTCTTAGAAAAGACTCCCAAACAGAGTTGATCTCACCGTCATTCTCTGCTCAAATCCGCTACAAGAAAGACATTTTTTTTAAATTAATTAATTAATTAGTTTATTAAAAGATGACAATTAATGCTATCAATTTTTTTCCATATTGTCATGGAAGACTTAACGAGAATAGGAGCAACTATTTTAACATAAAGCGCATACTGATAGGCTATATATCAAGTTTGTTGAATCAAAAACATACCTAGTTTCACAGTATTTAAGACAATTAATATTGTGTTCCAATGTGATTGATTGGCTGCTGTTTGCCGTACACTGAAGGTCATTTTAAAATCTCACTAGCACCAGTTAAGGCGGCATGATATTTGGTAAATACATACAAAACAAACCTCCACCTGTCAGTGAACACTACCTGTGACAAGGTGCAATAAAACCATCATCACATGTAGACATGCTGGAAGCCCTAAACCCACTCCTCTGATTGTCATCGCTGCAGGGTTTAACCCATTCACTTCCTCTTGTTTTCTCATACAATCATTAACTCAAAAGTTCAGAAGCAACAAGAAGAAATAAGGGAGCTCGCCGATACGGTCACCTCAAAGATTAACTGGAGCGTTACGAGATGAACTGCCACCTAATGAAATGAAATGATTTACTCAAGTCAAAGTTAAGCGATAGGACAAGCACTATATATTAGTTTATGAATGTACTAATCAAACATTTTATTACTGTTTACACAATTCAGATGATAATGAATGATTGACGGTTACAACAGGACCAAAACAATCACGAAGAGAAAATGGAATAAGAGAAAAGAAATGGAAAAAAAAAAAGGTATAAAAGAAGGATTAAATATGAATATTAGAATTAGGTAGAAAATTAGACAAAAAATTATATTTTAAAGAATTAGACAACAATGAAATCACTATTGAGAAAATACTAAAAGCTAAATTAAATGGAGAATAAGTCAAATTAAAATTTCCGAAAAGAAAATGACAGTTAATGATTAGGAAGCAGTCTGTTAGATTTTACAAGTAAATATACGTTTACTTTATTAGTTCTCCAGTTTTATGTAATAAGCAAAAAAAAAAAAAAAACAATGAAAAAACTTGAAAGCTGTGGCCAACGTTTCTGGAACATTTGATGAGATTAGTCAGTAGCAAGTCATAAACATCAAAAGTCTTTACCACTTACTAAAGCTCTGTATCTTCATTTCTTTAAAGATATAGCTTCACCTCAAACAAGCAATGTAATTTTCAGTTCTTGCACTGTTATGTGTGAGAAAATATAGTGCGTGCCACCATTTATAACTATGTAGCTTTGGTGACAGGTTTTAATTGCCGGTCATGCTACACACGCACACACAACGTGTCAAGGAAAAATATAGTTCCCTTAACGTAGTGCAGAAGTTTATGTTTGCATTGTGTGCAGATGAATCAACTGTCTTGTTTACATGGTAACGTATTGAAAACTGTGTCTGCTTGAAAATGGCAGAAATGCTAAAAAAGCGCAGTTGGTATTACAACCAAATTGGATTACAGGTGACTCAACGATAAAACTACGAAGATAATATGGACTGGGAGTCATGACACTCTGGAGGCCGGCATTATTGTTGTCATTGTCCATCTACCATCTACTCACACGTGCTGGAGAACTATTTACTATGAATGTATTGTTCAAGTGCAGTAGTAGAAAAGTTGGGCGTTCCCCTCGACACCGAAAACACAATAAAAGTTTATCAATTGAAAACACCTTCATGTAAACGGGTCCTGATTCATGTAGTATTATTTATCTCGGATGTGATTGAAGATCTTTGTCGGAGGCTTTTCCTACCACACACTGAGAACGGTTACGTTGTTTACATGATGATTTCAATAATCTGATCCGTCCATAAATCAGAATATTATCAGGTTTTTAATGCTCATGTAAACCGTCTTTAATTAGTAGACTGATGAGTTGAGATCGTTGCTTGTTCAGCTGTCTCTGCTGATGAGGGGGTGAATTTAGGTGGGAGTGACTCCCATTAAGTGTTTCTATAGTGACAGAAGACCTCTGAAGACCCTACGTCATGAAACAGAACCCCCCCCCCATCATTCATTACCCAGAGACACCAGCTCTAATCACCGAGATGCTCATTACAGTGCCACAAACATGGGAGATATTGATCCTGACTGATCTCAATTAGTAAGAAATAAGTTAAAAAAAACAAAGGGAAAGAAGGTGAGAAATATAGTCAGATTCACATCTTTTCAGCGCAGGAAAATAAAAATGAAAAATAGCCTGCCTCATGTTTCTTAACGAAGTGTTATTTACGACTGCAAGCTCAACAATTCTGTGTCAACGCCTGAGAAAAAAAAAAAACAAAAACAAAAACAGGTGTGCAGCTCAAAAGCGTCCCATGTGATGACCAGGCAGATGTTATAAATCATGTCACCTTTCAGATATTTTCAAACAGTGGCTTTGGGAAAAGAAATGCACACGGCAGCCAAATGAAAAAGTGGGAGAAAAAAAAAAAAGAATTGGAGGAGATGGCGTTTTTAAAAGAAAAGAATCTGAACGTATTTAACACCCACCACTGCCCTCGCTTGGCCTCTACACACCCACCTCGTTCTCCCATCTGCCATTCACAGAGGGCTTATGATGCTGCAATCTGGGTGGCAGGCTGAGATTATATGGGGAGGAGGGCAGGAGACAGAGCGAGGGAGGGCGGAGCCGAGGGGTGAGGGCTGGAGGAGCGAGGTGGTGGATGGATTTAAAAAAAAAATAAAATAAAATAAAAAAAGTGCAGAGCGCTCGACGTGGACTCATCTAGAATATTACTCAATACTCAGCTGCCTGTCGTGAAGCCGACGCTCACTCGTAATCTATGCAGGCCCATAAAATGATAACGCAGGAGGAGGAGGAGGAAGAGGACTCCCATCAAGGTCAGTTTACACGGGAACAGCCGCTGCGTGTCGGGCACGACTTTCTCTTCCAGCTGCACTTGAACACACCGCAGAAGCTACAGCTGACACAAAGTTCACACACATCCATTATCATCCTTTTCCCTGCCAGGGTGGAAAACAAGTCAGAAATCTGTCGAGATCGTCTGACAAAACAACGCATCAGTGTCCGGGAAAAGATGTTAAATTTGAATAATGCATCGTTTTGGGACAAAAAAAAGAAAAAAGAACACGCAACGTCATGAGGAGGCCACACACCGACCTGCGAAATCCCTCTTTCACTGAGTAATCAGAAATCTCCCGTGAACTGACGACCTCCACCTATAGATCAAACAAGCTGAGTCGCTCTGTCTCTGCATCCACTCTGCACCCTTTTTTCCGGAAAAACCATAAAAGCTCAACAGGATCACAGCAACCCGGAGGGTCCGGGAGGAAGGACATCACTCAGAAAATACACTAAAACAACTTTGTAGCCTGAGGCTCAGTTTTGATCTAACCTGAAGGAAGATTTTAATGAAATGTGTCTGGTGCTAATAATGACAGATCTTTCAGCACCCATCTGTAGAATGAAAAAAAAAAAAAAAAAATTACAAACACAAAGCCCCGTCTCATAATATGAAACTTGATAATATTGTTGAGTTTTTCTTTGTAAAAGTGCTGTGAAATGATTTTAGTATTTTGTGCTATATAAAAAATGTAGTTCCACTTCCACGACAATGTATAAACCACTAAAACATAAAAAAACCTCCTCTGAATAATTTGTCATCTTAAATATTCTTGTTTATATGATCGGCAGTATTGCAAGTTATCAATTTGTTTTAACAAACTAACTAGTTAACTAACTATAGATAGAAGATGGTTTTAATAGTATAACTTCCTTTTATACCAAATATGAGGAATACGTGCTGTTGCAGAAGCAAAATATAAATGAAGCATTTGATAAATTCAACAAAAAACCCCACAAAAAGCACCTCCTGACACGACGTGCTTCCACTAATTTCAAGAGAGAGAAAACAAACACTTGTGTACACCACACAATAACCAGGCAGTGGAGATATGTGCCATGTACAGGGGTATAGTAAAAAAATACCCTTTAAATGTAATTGATTTTTAGTTTATTAGGAGAGTTGAGTATCATATGCATACTGTCAAAGTATTAAAATGCTAAAGAGGAAGTAAGAACAGCCAGTAGGTGAGCCGTTTGCAGGAGATGGTTAAACTGCACTCCGTTTTTCTTTCCCTGAGTTGTATTCGTATGAACTGTGGTGACCAGGCGCTGCACTCTGCAGAAACCGTCCTGAACTGACACAGCACAAACACAGTCACAGGGTGGCCGCCTCTCCCTGTCTGCATCACAGCAGTGCCTCATAACGCTCACTCCCCCACAGTGTTCCCTTGATCAGCACACACATTCATCCTCTTGTTGACTCTGCACCTGCAGCCGACGTGGCTCTACCTTCCCCCTGCGATCAGCACCGTCTGCACGGCTGGAACCGAGCGTGCACGGCTGGTAACTGGGACGGCGGTGCCGGGGTGCCGGAGCCGCAGAGCTGCTGACCAAGCGAGGGGGAGCTGATTGTATCGACGGCTGATTAGAGAGTCCCGGAGACGGGCTGGGACCGGAGCATCCTCCACTCGTCTAATTACAGACTTAATGAGACCTCAGCTTCAGTCCAAGCGGGCAAATGGAGCCTCTAGGGAGCACGGGGTGCGGGGAAACGCTCTTCATAAATCACCTCTTTCACTCCGTCCAGCTCAGGTGTGAACGCGCACACGAGCGGCGTCCACAACTGAGCTGCACAAGCGCATAAACACAAGCACTTAGGTGGAGGATACCACCGTCTATGTGCTTGGAGGAAGGGCTATTCATTCTTTTCTTTCATGTGCTTCTAGTGTCTGCCTGTTGACCACCTGGTTTGACATGTGGTGATAAGTGACTGTATTTCACTTAATCACTTAGAGCATGACTAAATTCAGGAGGCGTGTCCTGTGGAAACATTCCCGTCCATCCCAAAATTCTCTGAGCAACTTTTCTCTATGTTTTCGTGTTAAAAATGTAAAATAATTAAATATCTATATTTGTTTTTAAAAAAAATTGTTGACCGCACAATTTTTTTTTAACTTCATCGCAAAGAATTCCACTTTGCGTCGTGGAGCTCAGGGTGACTTCACCCTGAAGAGCAAAGCTAATGATTGGATTCATCCTTTTCTGATTGGGGTGGCATTCATCTTGAAGCAATGTCCAGAAGATCTAAATCCTGGCCCACATTCACGACATCCTCAACTGGAGAGATTATGAAGTGAATCTGAAGGGCGAGGGGAGGACAATAAGGAGGGGCAAATGCATTTGCTCTGCATAAGAGCAGTGATATTTTTAGCTGCAGAACATAGTTTGGCATGACTGTGTGCAGCTCACGTTCAGTCATGTCCACAAGCTTTTTTTCCCCTCATACGTTGAATGGATCCCGTTCCATCCTGTTTATTGTCAGCACGATGACAAACAAGTCAAATGAAAAGATTATCTATAAAGAAGCTGCATGACAGGAAGTTTCCCTGTCACTCTCCCTTATTATAATGACGAGAACTGTCCTGAAAGAGTATTAATCTAAATCAGTGGTTCCAGACCTTGTGTTCCTGGACCCCAAAACTCCAGATCGTCTTTAAGAAAGGCTAAGGAGTTCCTTTCTGGTCTAACTCACCGAAAAAATGACTTGAAGCCAAAAACTGAAATCTCCATGCACACTCACAAACATAACTGCATTGCAGTTTCTGAAATCTGGTTTAAATTATATACAGCTTCTTATTCCACTTTGATTTGACATGTGTACATTTAATTTTCAGAGCTTCAGTGCAAACAAAGAGCCCATCCAAAGAGGAGTCTTGAACAGAAGTTCAAGTCGTGAAACTAATGTGACAACACAAAACATTTTCTGAATCTGACCCACAAGGTGTTGTGAGGCATCGTCCCATGACGCACTTGTTTTTTGCATATCGGCTGTGTATCAGATTTGCATGGTAAAGCATGATGGTTTAGGATTTCCCTCTCGTGTGAGTGACAGAAAGCTTTTTTTTTTTTTTTTTTAAGAGTTGAATCAAACTCAAATATGCAACTCTTACCTGTAATGTACATGCGTGACTGTAGGAGGCCTGTATCCAAAGATCCAAGTCTGGATGTCCATGGGTCTTGCTTTGGGATACGCTATGGTCACATCTATTACCCACTGCAGGCCTTTACGTTTATTAGCTGTCAGGGAAGAAACAGAAGGGGAGTTTAGAAGACAAGAACTCGCCAAGAATTAACAGCAAATATGTTTTCCAACCCGTCTTATCCGACATAACGGACATGAAAATGTTCAGAGGGACAAAGCAGGCCTGCAGCTGGAACAGAGTCAACATCCTTAAGATTTCGCACACTGTCTGTACTCAGCAGGTGTCTCTGGAGGGATTTTATATAATAGCAAAGCAGGCAAATGAAGCCTGGTTACCTGCCAAAGTGACTGGTGGAATACCAGCTGAAGTCCTAACTTGACAGAAATTGGCCGGCGGCTACGTTCATGAGTCACATTAAAAGCAAACGTTATCATTTAAGATCTTCCATGACATTATTTAAACTGATTAAAAATATACAAACAGCCAAATCCTCACTATCTTGCCACCTTTGCTGGAAAAGGAAAAGGACACTGAAAAAAAGAAAAAAGCAGCGAGACAGGAAGGCGAGGGAGGACAGATGGGAGAGGGAATGCCAGACATGCGATTTCATTTGAGAGTCAGCCGCGGGACGCATGTGTGTGAATATTTGCTTCTATTAAGCGGAGGTCAGCCCTGTACTCGTCTGAACAATAATTACAACCACAATATCAAAGGACCGACTTGAACGTTAATGGAGTGTGAACATATGGACCCAAATTTTCGACAGAGCCGAGTGTATCTGTTGGGGAATTTTGGGAGGAGAAAAAAACAAAACAAAAAACAAGATAAGAGGTGAGCTATCGACACACAAGCAAGTCCAAACATGCTTCAGACTCTTCTCCTCTTTCTTCCTTTTCCATTTTCAGTCAATTGTTGTATAAATGTGACCTAAGGCCTTGTTCACACTGCAGGGAAAAGCGACCCAATTCAGATTTTTTTACTCAGTGACCCATGTCTGATATGTTTTGTGGCCGTGTGAAAGCGACAATTTCAATTTTTTTCACACCAGACACCCAGGCATCGTTTGTATGTGGTACCAATTCAGATATTTTTCTACACGCAACTGCTTCGGCATCCACGTGTAACTGGCATCAAATAAAAGCGTTGGAGGAAGCGACCCCCCCAAAATGTTAAAAGCTGTGTCTTTGGAAATGATTCTCCTTCTTTCCCTCGTCATGTTGTCGGCTCGGTATTTCACAACCACTTGAAAATTAATCTACAAAGGCTGACCAGTGTTGCCAGATATGGCGGTACCCCCCAGTTGGGGAGCCAAACTCTCTTACCTTTGAACTATGTTTATTTTGTATGTTTATAGTGTGTTCATTATTACAGATAATTTTACAGTTATAACATGATTACTACACAGGCTGAGATTAGGGCTGGTTTTTATTGAGGTGTGTGAGTTTTCTTTTGTTTGGGCTGAAAACAGTGAGTCACATCTGGCAACCCGGGTGCTAAACAATGTGCCATGTGTAAATAGTGTGCTCAGAGTGACTTCATGTCATCTTCTGCGCTCTGGGGCCCGATCCATCATCAACACCATCACATAAATTGCAGACTTTAAGTATACGAACAGGACACAACTGTAGGATAGGATGTAAATAGTGTTTCTTCACCACACAAGACAGTCACAACATGCTCAGGCTTAATCTATTGCTAACGGGTAAAGGGACTGTACCTGAAGAGTGTCAAAACCACACAAACAAGTCTGAATATGTCTTGCACGCATCTCTTTTGCGGATGTTCAGTGACAAACCTCACAACTACCTCAAAATCATGATTGTGGGCCATAAGGAAGTAGCACAGTCTCTGACAACTGGTTTGCACATGCCTGTCAGAGGGGAAAACAATGAAGCTTTTTTTTTTTTTTTTGTCTTTAAAGGGGCACCACTTAAAAAACAATGGCACAATGGCTGCTATTGTTGAGTCACTTTTACACTCGTCTGTTTGGTTGGTAGTTACAGTTTCAGATTAGGTCCAGCAGGTAAATAGTATAGAAGCCATACTAGTGTTTACTAGTAATGTTCCCAATGACCGATTTCTGAAGACAAAACACGTTTTACCGAACACAGAGGAACTCAAGATAAAGCACAGAAAACAAGTTACCTTATTTTCATTTTCTAGATCAAAGTACTGACAGATCATCCTGGTTTTAAAAGAGTACATTGTTAACATCATATATTTCATTTGTTTTTATTAACTACATTTTTGGGGTCATTTGTGATTTTTTTCATCCTACTTGTTATTCATTTGTTTTGCAATATAGATTTTTTTTTGTTCTTTTTAAATTGTGAATAACTTTGAGGTAATTTTTGTTGTATGAAAGGTGCTGTATATATACACACATTTGTTATTTTTGAAATATTCCTCATGTTGCTTCCTCTGTGGACTCAATTCACTCACTGGTGGTAATAATCTGCATTGCAAGACGAGTGAGGGAAAGTTAGAAAAACAGCACCATGTGACAAATTGTCTGAGGACACTGCTGCTTTGTCTCACTGGGGCTATTATTTGGACTTACGGATAAAAAGTCAAATGTTCCGTGTTGCACTTTTAAATTGAAGCTGATGTAAAGCAGCGCAGCTTTTTTGACAGCCCGAATAACGTCACAGTCCGGTCTGCAGTTACTTGTTCATCCAGCACTTCCCCTTCTGGCTGCTTTATGCAAAGTAAACACGCCAGGCTGTGTGACAAATTGCAGCGAAAAACTTGCAACCTAACTCTTGCCAGTATCAACCAGTGTAGCACAGGGAATGTTGCCAACAAGATAAAATTCTATCTTCCTCATGGGTGGAAAAAAAAAAAGGTGAGATGAAAGGGTGAAGGGTGGGACACAAAGAAAGTGCAGGAGAAGAGATTTCTGTGCATCATTCACCTGCCAGGACACCTTGCTAGGAACATTGGGAGTTCCCCTTAAAGTCATTCACACTGATTAAACTGAAAAAAGACAGACGTGGAAGGAGAAAGTCCATCTGATAATCTGATGCAAAGTTCAAACCAGAAATCCACCTTTTGGATCATTTTTACTTCGATTCATTTCTTCTTCTTCTTGGTAAACAATTCAGATACAAATCAACATAAAGCTTAGGGGTTCAGCAAGACTAAAACTAATATGTTTTCTTTGTTATAAGCTCAATAACAATGTATTTATGCAACAGGAAACTGACGTTATCGGTGAATCTGACACTCAGATGAAATCCAACATTGTCATATCAAGCAAAGTTATGCGTTTTAGGTGTATCTCCGTAAAACATTTAAGAAAACTGACAGATGAAAGCTTTATAGTGGAGAAACAAAACATTTGTTCTACATAACTGAGTAAAATGCAAGAAGAATGCGGAAGCACCTCTATAGAAATGACATGAATGACTATGTGCAGAATGACTATATTTTGGAAACGTGGACAACGAAGGTGACCTTTGTAAGTGTGGATTGTGCTGGAGCCAGAAAGGATAGACTGTACTCAAGAGGAGCAATAAAGAGTGCTATCTTTATTGTGAGTTTGGTGACTTTTTTCACTACGAGGGATTCATCTATTGATCCTTCTCCAACTGAAGAGTCGCAGGATGCTGGAGTAGAGCAAACTCAAGGTGAAGGCGGGATACAGCCTGGACAGGTTAACAAGTGCCACCCCGGACAAACACAGAGAGACAGAACTTACACCTACAAGATATTTAAAATCACCAATTAAACTCAAACACATGTTTCTGGACTGTGGAAGGAAACAAAAACAATCACACATAAGTAGAACACATAAAAGAAATCTCCACTCACTTTCCTCCCAACTGCTCAGAATAAGGTCAGAAGGCCATAGTAAGTAAACCTCAGATATGTTACACATTTAGCATTATCATGTATTTATTCATCAGAATTGTTCATGTGTGTGTAGAGCAGGGAAAAGCTAATGGTCTCAATGAACCTTGATACAGACAAGTTCACTAAATACTGGCATAAATGGATGCTATATTTTGATGTACCGATCGAGTAAATAAAAGACAAAATAATATTAAAAAACAGTAAAGGATAAAGAATTTCTTATGACTACAAGGATATACGGTATATTAACTGATCATATATA
>OMNM01034480.1:0-13049 GCA_900302745.1 Parablennius parvicornis | reverse complement strand
CACTTTATCTGCAGACAGCCATGATGTATTTTCCCCTGGTGCTAATTTTCCTCAAATTGTTGTTAAACTACCCTAAATGGACCCAGAGGAGACGGGAGCGTGGGAGCCCTCACCTGTCTCTTTTGTCCCTCTGAATGCGTATCCACACATTGATCACAACCGAGTCTTGACAACACAAACTTTGTGAATTTACAGTGCAGAATTCATTTCAAAGAAGACTGGAGGTCTGCTTTTCTTTTACAAGAAAAAAAAAAAATACAAATTCCAATAATAAAATAAGCTCTGCTGGCTGTAATAAGTAACTATGTCTGCAATAGGGATGCCAGTTGCAGCATTAAATATATGGACTATGTTGTGGGAACAGACTTGGGCCAGCTGAGTTTTAGACAGAAGCCCAACTTTGCATGAAACTATCAGGAGGGTCAGAAGATGCCCACACTCAAATCCATAGTCTTAAATACTATTTCTCCCGAGGAGAAAAGCTCATGATATCCCATTTGTTCCTCCCAGCCTGAACTGACTGTCCTGGTGGCCAACGTTGTTTGGAAATTTCCACTCCTCCGTGGTTGGTCACATCCACCTGTTCTTGACTTTAGTATCTTCTGGACCTTTTATCGAATATATATTTTTTAAACTCAGCAGAAATTCAACTCAAAACAACACCATATCTGGCACAAATTTAGGTCATCGCACCCTCCAACAACCCCGTCTCGAGGCCAGTTTATGGCTGGACTTCCTATAACAAGATGAACAACAGCACCTGCTAGATGATGAGTTAATGACCCTGTAAACACATCGAACACACTGTGGTGGGAATTATATTCCCCGATACAAACCAATCTGCACCAACCATCACTTCTCCTGTTAATACAATGACTGGTCCAAAATGTACACTTTCTCACCAAGTTCAACGAAATATTCTGATCAGACTAAAGCCGAACATGCTGTTAAGTGATCAGTGAGTAAATAGTCTGGCTTTAACTCTTGGTGCAAAAGAATTGGAAGCCCAGATTTACCTGGATGATAAAATAAGATTATCGGATATGTTTTGTCTGGTCTGCTGAGGAAATACCTTCTATCACTGAGAGTAGAAATATTAGTGAAAAGAATTGGTTGTAAGAGCTTCTTTTCTACCAAGACGGGAAGAAACTATCATCTGTACAGACTTTATTAGGACCCAGCTTAACTATTTCGAAGGAAAATATTTGAAACTGCTATTACTTGGACGGCATTATTGATTTATGTATACATCACCGACAAGCAACGAAACTCTCGTCCTGTTGCACCGCAAATAGTGTTCTGAGTATGAGATCCAATCCATCTGCAGCTATGTCATCAAGCAGCGTGCTCCATTTCTTATGCTAATTGACCTGTAACCAGCGGCTCAAGGCATTCAGCACCAGTCCGCAGATACACGGTGAAGTAATGGCTGAAAAGCCACTTGTCAAGTCAGGTTGACAAAGTGTCTCCTGAGGTTCAATCTCTACCGAAATCTGCTCTAATAAACAATGCTCTTTTTTTTTTTTCCTTTAGCAGAATTTCAGACTCCAATGACTCTTGGAGAAGTCAGCATATTTTTTCTACATTCGAGAAGCTTATTCTGTACATTATTGACGTCAGACAGCGGCCAAAGCCGGCAGATCTGTGTCCATTGTACAAGTGAGTTTAAAACTTGGCAGAACAACAGCCAACAAGATATAAGAGTGTGGAGCCCAATTATTCCCCCGCCATTAAAATACTAACTCCTGACTGTTTCAGTGTGAGCAATAAAGGAAAAAAGAAAGCAAGAAAAAAGCTTTACTTCCATGAAATGTTTTTGTTCATTTCAGGGAGCTCCCTGTAGCATCCAAGGCACTAAAAGGCACTGTAATTTAAGGAGAACTGCCACTTTTTGTTCTGATATAGTTGTTCCTTGTGTCTGCTCACATTTCTCAGAGTTAATTTGCTCGCTAAATGGCAAAAGAACATTTTAGTTCTTTCCCATTTCAGCCAGCCATAGGCAGCTTCCTGACCACCGTGTGCAGGAACAGGAAGGACATGGCCAGTTATTTATCCATTCATAAGATTAAAAGGGTTAAAGAGTAAATTGATTCAAGGTATAGAATTTGTGGAAAAGCTGCAGAAAACAAATATGTTTTCAGGTCTGATTTAAATGTGCTGTATGAGCAGACCTCAGCAATTGAAGACCTTTGTTCCTCAGGTGCAGAGCAGAATAAATGAACGCTGCTTCACCTTGTGTGATTCTGGTCTTGAGAACACGAAGTCAACAAGTCTCAGAGGACCCCAGATTGACTGGATGCTTTATAACAAACAAGTTACTCGAAAGTTTATGTTGGTCGGAGGCCAGTTTCTTCTCTGTAGACAAAGAGCAAGATTTTAAACTCGATCCAGTGACCCACAGGAAACCAGTAAAGTGATTTCAGGACCAGTGTGATCTGATCCAGTTTCCTTTTTTTTTCTTTTGCCCTGGTGTTGGTAAGGACTCTGGCAGCAGCTGCAGCTGCCTATTTGACTTTTTTTTTGTTTCGACCTGTTAATAAACAATAATCTAATTTGATGAAAATGAAATGGTTTATGTTTCTTGGTCTTCTTTGGACAGAAAAACTTGATTCTGACTATTTTTTTCAGGTGGCAATATGCTGACAATATACTGGTAACTTTTAACTCTGAGTCAGTTACACCACTATTTTTGGCTTGGTTTATAGCTTTAATGTATTGGACTCAAAGTGAACATTAATTTTTGACCTTTACAGGCCAAAAACAATTACTTCTGTCCTATCTGCAACGTGCATGAGAAAAATATGGCTCATCCACTCACTGATTTGATGGATACAATCATGACAAATTAGTCGACTGAAATCATGTGATGATGCCATAATGTAAGTGATAATATATGTATCAGAATCTATAATCTGTAATTCTGGCACTTTAACATCACGCTAGGTAAACCGCCTGACCACCTCAAACATAAGGATAATTTTTAACCCAGTATTTCAACCCATGACACTCTCATTGAGGTGAGAGCATTAACCGATGCTCAGCTGTGTGGCCCTGAACACATCCTCTGTCGGTGAAACTTTACCTCACTGATGACGCCCACAGCACTGTGGATTTTGGCCACGTGACCCAGGAAAGCTGGGGAATGTTGCCCGACGATCCTCAGCGCCGGGAGGAAGCTGACCAATGAGGAAGGGCTCGCCTGCGACACGTCCACCAGTGCACCCAATAGAGCCTCGGTCAAAGACTGGTCCGCCAGGTAGCTGACCAGCACATTCACCTGAGGGCTCAACATCTGCACGGAGTGAGAGAGAGAGAGAGAGAGAGAGAGAGAGAGAGAGAGAAACCACTACTGCTACTGAGTCACTCGTTTTGAATAATTATTCTAATATCAAAGTACTGTTTGTGAATCAGATATAACTCCAAGTGAACTTGCGCAATACCAAGTTTCCATTTTAGTATCATATAAAATGTCTCCAAAGAGGCAGGCAGCATCATTTCGAGTAAGTGCACACCAGCGTGCAAAACATGTGGTACGTGCTGTGACGAACGTAGTTACAATCACAGCGTAACTATTTTGTAAAGTCTGTGTGGGGGGTGTGGATCAGAATAACTCCAGATGGCTGCTTTTGTTTCTCCACTCTCTGAGACTAACTGTGTTTTACCACCATGTGCTGTGTGTGCCGTGTGTGCTGGCATGCGGTACTTCCCCAACTCCCCCTCACGTAGAACATCAGCAGCTCTGCTCGAAAAAGATGCAGGGTTCAGGGAATTCCTGCTGGGAAATGTGCGTTTCAAAGCAATTCCTCAGAACTATTTAAGTCCCTGACGGTTTCGCTGCAATTGGGCCCGTTACAGGTTCAAATGGCAAAAAGCTCTGCTGAAGTTTCACTGATGTTATAAAAAGCCACACATATATTTCACTGTGTGCCTGTGCCAAGCTTAATAAAAACACACTGAGGTCTTATAATTCACTTATGTAAGTCACCAAAGGTGACTATTTGAATTACCCACACTTTATGAAACTGCTCAAACACGCACACAACATACTGAAAAATAGAAGCATCATAAATACTCACAAGTGGATGTTGCTCGGCAACCATTTGAATGAGTCTGATTAGGTGTTGTTGCTCGGGGGACTCCAGCTGTGACATCATTGCGGTCAGGTTGCCAAGGTGACGGTGGATTGTATCTGGCTGTTGAGGGTAGACTGAAGGCAGCACTCGTAGCAGCATGTGGTTGCCTGCCAAACAGACAGAAAAGCATTTTTATCGAGGCACTTTTACAAATGTGGACACAAAATTTCTAAATCTCAGAAAACATTATTCAAAACACAGACTATCGATACTTTATCTAAAACCAAACATGTTCTACTACAGAATATGTTGTGCTTGTTTCTTCTTTTTCTTTTATTTCCCACAATTCATAGCTAATGGGATGTACAGTGGTGTAGTGATGATCAATCTTGACCAGTTTGATTCCAGACTTAGAAATTTTCTTAACTGAATTTTCACTGGGTACTGGAGTTCACCCCCACAATCCAAAAACAAGCGTTTGAGGTTAATTGGTGAAACTAAATTGCCCCAAAAATTCTAAGTTGCAGATTGTGTGTGTGTGTAGGTGTGATTGCCTTGCTTTGTTTGCCCTGTGATGGTCCGGTGACCCGGTGATCCGGTGATCCCGCTTTCTGGGATGTTTTGACCCACTCAGTATCTGTTCGTAAGAAATGTCTTGACATATGATCCAGACGATGGTGTAGTAATTGTACACCTTGTTGGAGAGATGCGGATAATTTGTTGTAAACTGTTAATAGTGTGAACGTCAAACTCCACATGTATTATTTGTCTTTCTTGTTGTGCTGGGCAGATTGATTCACTATCACCACAGTCTGCGTTATTGTATTAGTGTTTCAGAAAAGTTCTATTTCCCGAGTTTAGACTGTTTTCCAAAAGTTCCACTTTAATATGTTTGTGCCTAATTTGGATGTTTGACCAGATATTGGATTGTATTTTTCATGTTACTTACAAACTATTTTTCAAATTCGAACACTTTCGCAACATATCACCTTCAGTAGATATTTACTATCGATCATCTAAGGGTCATGGACACTTACAGTACAGATGATTTTGAAGTCACCAAATAACCTGAAATGCGTGTTTTTAAACGCACACACGCACGTACGCACGCACGCATAGCAACAATTTTCACTGTGAGATGAGATTGATAACCACTTCACCATGCATCTCCTGCAGTACTACATATACTTCATTTTGTATCACTGTGATGTTTCTATGTTGTCCTGATATTGTATTATCAATATTAACTAATAAATGCATGTTCTCATCTGTTCAGACGCGTAGCAGAATATATAACACACGCTTCTTATCACATACTGCAGCATTTTTCTTCGAATAAACATAAAGGAGTAGAGTTCAGTTTCATGTGAAGTTACAAGCGTCAATAAATGCAACAGTCTTGCTGTGGTTTTTGCTTGTGAGCCATTCAAGTCACAGCTTCAACATCAACATTGTCCACAGTGAAATTGCTCGTTTATAATAGTAGATAAACTTGAGAACCATAATGTCTGAAAATATGTGATTACATTGTATTGAAACCAGAACCGGAATTGTTGAGGTTAAATGTTGTTTACTTGATCATCTCCCAGCTACTTTTTGGAGAAAAAAAAAAGTGTCTTGTGTGATTGTAAAGCTGCGGTCCAATCAAATCTATTTACTTCTTTGGTTCTTACAAATAACCTTGGCTACCCCCAAAAACCTTACAAAATTGCACATATAACTTGCTCAATCACTGTTATTTTAGGCACCACATTCGCAGATTGTGAACAATTAACTTGGTGACTGATTTCATCACTGTCAAGTAAATCAACAGCCAAAAATATGATAATAACAGGCAGATTGTGTATAAATACCACAAACATGTGCAAAGACCAGCACACCACACAATGCCAAGTTGTGAAATTGTGAAATTTTGGTGATGCTGGTAAAAACTAAGCCAGAAGTGACACATAACTGAACATGAAAGCAAATCAGCTACAAAGCCACCAGCAATACCCAGAAGCCACTGCCTGAGGTATGAATCATATTCAAATGATTCACTACACTGAACGAAAGCCTTTATTTTCAGAGGGCACACTGATTGCTGGTGACATTGTGGGGATTTTATACAATGAAAAAGCCAGACCACCATTTGTACTGTACATTTTAATGGACTGTCAAACGTTTCTTTTAGAAAGGATCTGAGCAGTGGAACAACAGCCGATGTCAGGAAAATTAAAGGCTTGAAACCATGAGGTGTTGATATCTGGGGATTTATGCTCATGATCTTTAAATTATCAGTATCTGCGAAACAGATGGAACACAAGATATTAAAAACACAAGAACAAGGACTGAAATAAAAGAAATACGTCATTAGAAGTTTGAAGGATTTAATAATTAATCGAGAATGGTCAATGAAAAAGCTTGGCTGATTATTACAAATGGGAAAGTACTATTTCAAACATTACTGACAACTACGGCTGCATTTACACTGTCAGTGTAATGTGACCCAATTCCTATTTTGTTGCTCATATGTGGCACAGATCAGATGTGCTTTTTGACAGCGTAAGCACGGAAAATACACATGCATTCAGATATTTTGAGATGGGACACCGTCCTCATTTATTTTAGAAATAAATCAGATGTGTATCGGATATGTGTCAACACAACTGCCGAGTAACCGGGCAGATCGGATTTCCTTAACATTGCATCAAATCTGCGACTATCAAGCTTATATTGTCGTATAAATACTGACCACGGGCTAAATGAATGAGAAGCATGGAAGCTATCCGACAGGAATGAAGTCCGGCACGGTGGTCAGCTGAGGAGGTCACATGACTTCTCAGTCTTTGGGGAGAGGAGGAAATAACAGCAGCATATGAAATACATACAATTATGACCTTTTTCCTCCTCGTGTGCCTAAAAATCCTTGCACTGTTTGGTGAACTTCCTAAGCAACGCGACACTAGCGTCAAACATACGTCACCCTCCATGGCTGTGCAATTAGCGCTTGGTTCAAAAGTAGCCTGAAGTTTGAAAACATTAAACGTAAGCATGTATGAAGTTTCTGACGTGTAATCGTGAAAATCAGATGTGGGTCACTTGATAAAATAAAATAAGATTTAGGCAGGAAACATGATCTGAGTATCAAGACTTGCAGTGTGAATGCAGTCTAAGATTTGACTTCAGGTACAAGTAACTCCTTTAAAAAGTAGTGACGTTACTTTACTAGTAGCTGCAATAAGTATGTATGGAAGTACCTCTTCTGTTACTTTTAAATGTCTTAAAACCAAGGCTGGTTTTAAGATTGAGCACATTCTAGTATTATTGTAGTGATACTGTGCCAAATAACCTGATCTCGTGCTGAAGTTACATCAGGTAGTTGGAGGAAGATGCTCTACACTCTGGATGTTTGGTGTTCATATAGGAAACAGATTTATAACAACAACCAAGAGAAGAGGCATCAATGAAACAACTTAGATAAACATGCAGACGGCTTAGTGAGTCAAAGTTTATTTAGTGCCTTAATATTGCTTTGACTCATTGCATGTTGATTTCAGGACGACTGCATTCAGAAATAATGAGGTTTCTATCTTCTTTCTATAATTTGTAGTTACACTGAAGTTAAAGCTAAGAATAAACCTGGAAGAGACGGTTACAAAGGGCAACAACAGCTTGTGCAGCTTGACAATGGTTTTGAAGAACAAAAGTCAGGTAACAAACTCCATCAGGTGTGAAATTTAATTTGTGTGTGTGAGTATAAATACTATAATAAGCTACAAAGTCCTTTACTGAGATATTTTAACATGTTATTTTATCAGCCTGTTATTCCCAGACCTGCAAGTTATCTCAGCATAGAAACATGATAATCATGTTTAATTGCAAGCTTGTAGCAAGCAATATTGTATTTAAAGCTCTAATTAAAACTGCACACCTAATTAATTTGTACGAAGCATCAGCCAGTTGCTTTTCACTCGGTACAGATGAGAGTGATAGCTTTTTTTTCTCTTTTTTTTTAATTGATTCATGATAAAAGCTAAAACCAAATCTAATCTCACAAAATGTCCAATTACCATTGAGATGCAAATCTTTTTTTTTTTTTTATGCAATTAAGAATGAGAAACTAAACAAATGGTGTCTGATTTTGAATAGGGAACAGATGTTAGATATTTCTAAGATCATTTCTTTGTCTGGCTCAATGCAAACTGTTTATGTGTGCTTTATGTTGAGCATAAAACTCCACGAACTCAACTCCAATAAATAAAAGTTCATTGGAAAACTTTTAAGGTGAAGATTTCATCATGGAATAACCTTTTAGAAATGCTTTTTTTTTTTTTTTTTTTTTAAATGCAGAATAGTGAACGTGTCTTTGTACGAAGCTCCATCAGGTTTCATCAAACTGCTCAGTCATCACAGGAGTTGATCCAATAAATGACCATCGTGTGGAGAAATAGAGTCAAGAAGAAATTGGGATGGAATCTCCCTCGTCTTTATTGAAGTAAAAATACAAAGAGATAAATTGTATCTGAGAAAAGTCATGACATGTATTGAAATGCTGTTTTTACACCAACTGGTACTGAAGAAGTTAGCCTCCACTTCTTTAGGAAAGATACAAAACTGTGAAAACAAATAGGTGAGATTGCTTACTCGGCATTTTTACAAACAAGGTGTTGGTTTACGATCAGGTGTTTTTGATACGAGAGTTTTCTTTTTCATGGAATCTGCTGAAAAAGAACATCTGTGTGTTGCGGCAGCATTCGTGGCATCAACTATTGTTTCTATCTTATCACCCTCAGGGATCTCAAATGGATCAGAATTGAATCAAAATATTAAGGAAATCTGAAAACAGTGATTTTTTTTTTGTTGCACATGAATTCTCGCAGCAGGATCCCCTATAAATTGTTAAAGACAACAGATGACCACCGTCCAGAAGTCACTGTAACCACAGGCTGCGAGCTGAAAGTGATAATACAGGACGAGCAGAAAGGACTGACTGTTCTGTACTCTGGTGTGAGAAGGCAGCAGAGGGGGAGATGCTATTTAAATTATGGTCGCTGGCTCTTGTCATGGCCCTTCTGTTGCTTTAAACACAGCTTACACAATGCAACATCGCAGCCCCCTATACTTTCAACACAAATCACCTTAAAGAGGGACAGATACAGTTCACACACAGAAAGAGAGAGCCAGTAATAACCATAAAGCAGAAGTTGTATCATTTACAGGTCTGTTCAGAGGAATGTTAAAAGGCAGGAGGAGAAACACTGAGCAGGATTTATTGAGCTGACCCCCTGGAGTACCCTCGGTCTTCATGCATACACACACACACACACACACACACAAACACACACACGCACATCCATATGCAGCAGCAGCATGTGAGAGACCCGACATACTGTACTTGCTCAGCTGCATGTCAGGATCCTTATTTAACTCCCTCTGCAAGGCAGATTGCATGCATCAGCCTCCATACCTCCATACCAACAAACACCCACCATAACCTTCCAATCACTGTGAACCATTCTGGAACGACCTTTGCTTCTTAGCAAACAAAGGCGGCATTATGAAAGGCCGCTGTGGCATTTTCCCACAATGAAGAATAGGTGATGAAAATAAAAGATGATTTTGAAACTCACCATCCCAGCTATTGTTAGCTCCAGTATGTGTGTGTCTGTGTGTGTGTGTGTGTGTGTGTGTGTGTGTGTGTGGGGGGGGGGTGTTTCAAATTAAACTCCCAATATGACTCCACAAACATGATCAACTCTGCAGAGACTTCATTAAATCTTTTGGCTCTGACAGTAAGATTCCTTCTTTGTCCCTACTATATTAAAATACTTGTGGACATTACCGATATAAAGCTCTGAAGCGGACACTGAAACAGTCTAAGTCATGGGAAAAAAGCATTATTTGTGTTTTTGCTTTGGATATGACTGAAGTAAAAGAAGTATATAAATGTGAAAATACAATGGAATCATGATCCCCGTCAATGATAAAACACTGAACTGCAAATATAGTCAACAGGGTTATGACAAATATCTTAACATCCAAGTATTGAACCATTTCCACAATTGATAAGTGAGACTGTATTAGTTTGAGTGTATGTATGACGTGAAACTAAGAAATGGTTTCATCGAATACATTTTTTTTGACCACTTTAATAACATGGAGTGTGTGTGAATGAGATTCCATGTAATGTTTGTATTTACACTCAAATAGCTTTAATGGATGCATCCATATTGTTTTCCCGGGTTTGTAATGTTGTGACGAGCCGGAAAGCAACAACCCTGATAATTCCAGGACATGTAGTTAATCCGAGTTACAAGTTAAACTGGAATACTTTCAAACACAAACAGTGATTTATTTTACTTACATGTTAAAGCATTTCTTACCCACACATTTTGAAGTACCAAACCTCAAAGCAAGCAGGCCTGGTTGAAACTCAGACGTTTGTTTCTCTTCTACCCTGTTCTCTTCTCTTACAATATCAAACATCTCAACCCATGCAAACACCCTTGATTGTGGATCTGCATCCTATCATCAGGAAGTTTCTGTTTTACACTGTCACCTCTTGTCTATATTGCATTGCTACACAGTTACAGAGTTAGGACCGTCAATAAAACTAAATGGCAAATTGAATCCAGAACGACTGCAATAGTAGAAAAAGCCAAAGGCTATTTTATTTTTGTGTTGCAAACAGCCAGTAATTGAATATCTGCACTCTTTTAGATAAAAATCAATTATCAATGAACCGACTCTTGTTGCAGCTCAAAGACGGGAACATTTTCTTCCTCGCTAATAACGTACATCCCTTGCCAAAAGAAACTCCTAAACTCTGAACTCTTATGCAAGGGAGGTTACTGTACAGGACAGGACTGCCGAGATCAGCACAAATTATATCCTGGGGGCTGTTTCTGGAGAACTTTATGGCTTAAACGTGTTTTCAGCAGCTTCCAACATTCACGCCGTGTACTGTATGCACGTCCTTCAAATCGTATATCACGCCACTCAAGTAACCTCAGGTGGGCAAGAAACTGTCATATCTGAACTTAAGAGTCAGGAGACCGAGCTCTCCCCGACAGCCAATATCTTCGAGATGCTGTGCATTTTTGCAACATGAGCGTATTCCACCTCCCCTGCAATGCTGTAAAAACAATTCAAACTATTCGGGTGCATATGAAACATGACTGCCCACATTTCTGGAAGGCTTCCAGTCACCAGCGTGCACGGAAAAACCCGTAAGGATTCTTCTCACGTGTACACGCGATTCAGAAATGTTTCGAGCGTAAAAATATTTTATGTCCGCCGTGCACCATAACAGCAGGCCAGATGGACAGCTGATAAATCCAAAGACGTGCTCTCCAGCAAAGTTTAGACTCTGTGACCGTCGTCCCCTTTCACCTAGATCACGTCTGCGCTGCAGACTCTCCGTCTGCGTGTGGATCACCACACGTCTCGTCCTTCGTGAATCATCTGAACCTTTCTTCTATACCAAGGAACGCGGGACGCACCGGAGACACTTTCCACCTGAGACAAAGTCCCGAGCAGATGCATTACTCGGCACTTCTTTCTGCTGAGTCAGCACTTAACTAAGTGCAGCTGGAGGTGCATTCAATATGCCTGCTTAATGCAATTTATTCTCAGTGACGAAAGGTGACTAAATCATATAAAGTAGGTCATTTGCATTGAAAACACAAGCCACGAGGGCTTGTTGTCTTTCTGTACTGATGGCATGTCTTCATGCTCTCACTTCATCTAAACACCACTTTCAGCTGTACGTCTAATCTCTTGTTTCCCTTTTCGCTTCGTAGCACAAGCCCTGTGTTTCAAGTTGCATTCTTGAACACTCACACAGACTATTTTGATGTACGTTACAAAGTTCATGGTACAAGGGCTCAGACTGAGGCGGAATCTCAAACTCAAAAATATGGAACCACAAAACAAAACAAAAAAAACTTCTTATTAGTGTCTGATTTAAGTGTGCTGAATTGCGCTTTCAGTTCGCGTGGGAATTGCAGGTGATCAACTAATAATAATACCACGAGAGACAGACTATCTAAATGAGGGTTTTTGTGGGTTTAGGCCTTGCTTAAATGGAAAGGTATTATTTCTGCTTTTATTTGCTTGTGTTCACTTTGGAGTGAGGAAACAGTGAGACACTGAAAGCACAAAAAACCCAAAAGTGACACAAGAGAGTTCGGCGTGTTTGAGGAAATCAAACTTTACAGTAAATAAATCTGTCAAAAAAAAAAAAAAAAAAAAGGAAAAGGAAACGAAAAATGGAAAGTTCAAAATGAAAGCTGTGGGGGGAAAAAAACCCCACAAGGAAAAGAACAAATTTTTGAAAAGATTTCAAGATTTTAGAATAGAAACAACTCACAAATTATGTTACAACAAAGTCCACAAATAAAAGGAACGACACATATGACCACAAACTGATAATTGTTTAAATCTTTTCTTAATGTTCAACTTCCAGTCTGGAGGAAAAGTAGTAGTATTTGTAGTTTTCATCATTTATCCTATTTCCAGATGAGCTTTTTTGAGTACAATGAAAACAGTAAATGCAAACAAGGAAGAAATTTGCCATGAGCATAGTTGGATGACACAAGGCAAATGAGTAAAGACACATAGAACATTAGCGTGGTTATACTGTTGAAGGGCACATATATGTTGCATGTCCAAATGAAACCTGCGTCGAGATCCCAACTGTTTTTCAGAATATCATAAACAGTGTATGATTGTCTGTTTCAATGAGTTTGCCCTGTGATGTTTTGGCAACCTGTCCAGGGTGAAATCTGCCTGATTTCTTCCAGTCCCCTGCCACCCTATTGGTTAAAGTTTGCAAAAAAGACCATTCTCTAATTTAACTCTTAGATTGTGCAGAACCCTTTGTGTTGTGGTTTCTGTCTTTCTTTGTTGACTGGTCTTGGTTTACTGTTTTTGTACATTAACGCATTGATCTCATTTACTGTTTTAAATTTAAATCTTAAAATGAAAACACAC
>OMNM01034479.1:28758-40316 GCA_900302745.1 Parablennius parvicornis | reverse complement strand
TTGTTCATTAAAGTATCTAATGGGACTCACTCAGGCAAAAGGCTGCTCCTGAAATGTATGTTTACACAGTATGCATGCGTGTCTGTGGACGTCTTTGTCTATTATTTGGTGGACTCAGCGAGGTGGAGAGGTTCTGTAAGTGACAGTTTGTGCTTTCACAACAATCCACCTCTGACCTGCTGGCCTTTTGGGAGCAGGTCAAGCTCGTGCTAAAAGCGCCCCGGACAAGAGATTGGCTTGTGGTTAAGTGCAATGCTTAGAATGTTGTCTCTGTCTACACGTAGTGTTATTGACGGGTACAAGGAAAAGCGTGATGGCTTTTTTATTATTTATGACTACAAAGAGGATGTGGATATTTTACTATTGTTGTTATTGCTGCCTTCTCTTATTAGGAATCCCGTTTTCCTGGCAGCCCTTGACATGGTGAGGTATAAGTAAAAGTTTGGGCTTGCTTGAGAAGTTTTATAGTTATGGGAAAAATTAATAGGTGGGTGCACTCTTGGATTGGCCTTTGAGAGTCATTGACTGCCTAGGCTATGGATCAACAACTGCACTTTTGGGATCAGCAATAGATTTGATTCAATTTCTTCTCATTAAGATTAAAAACCATTACTTTTACTGTGTGAATTGAGCAGCTTTGGCTCTTATTACCCATTATCATCTACTAAAGACTGCGCTAAGCACTTGAATGAGTGTGCTCTGTTGTAAACATGAACATTTGCTTGTGCTGAACAATTGGTTTATATCATTGAAGTGAAAGCAACTTTTTTTTTAATATATATATACTACAACTCTGGTCCTAATCGCATATACTATGCAAAGTTAAAAGTTTTACCTCATATTGGACAACACAATTTTTAGCCGTACTCACACTTTTGGATTTAATAGTCAAGCTGCATCCTTGAAAAATGTTGTTTTCAGAAATAGGTAGAGGTTATTTATAATTCTATGGTGTATCATTTGTTTTTGACCCCAAATGCTGTCTGCTACCCACCATTAAAAAGTTTGAGAGTGAAGAGGACTTTATCAAATAGAAATAGATAGCTGAGGGTCAATCACGGCAACAATGTGCTGCACTGTATTTACGAAAAAAAATTACTTTAAAATGCCATATAAAGAAAACATTATCAAAGATTGTCTTCGAAGGTGGCTGAGGCAAAAAACAGTGAGAGTTAAGTACAGGCTCGGGGCTCTGCTTCAACCTAAAAGACTACCTGAAGCAAAATGTGATTTCCCAATTGTTTTTGAACCTCTTGACTCATTTGACTGGTTATGGAGCCATACATTCTGTACCCCTCCATAATACACCTCATTTTAAAATCAGTGGATATGAATAGGGCCCAAACTTAAGCCTAAATTCTATAATATCTTTGTAACGTGCCGTTGCTCATTTGAGTAATTCTCATGAAACAAATAAAGCCGTGGTAATCACTTTTTTCCCCAATTTATATGAATAAAAAACATATTATGTTGTCCTCACACAAAAACACAAAAACTTTCACATTTTAATGGAAGTCCTCTGGATTACCTTCTGTTTCCCTTTACAACTCTTTAATCTCCATCCCACTGGCTAAGCATGAGAGCCTTCAGATTCCTGGTTGTGATCACAATTTTTTTCACCAACATGTAATGAAACCACCTCAATTATAGATACTATTGTCCAAGATTGCTTGCAGTTCAGCAGATAATTGAATCTAAGTGGTTTCATATGATAGAAGCAATTGGGTCACCATTTTGCTACTTTGGGAATTTTTAATACTTAAGGTTTGATTGATCATTATCGGTCAGAAATCAATGTATTCATTAGCATACTCTGCTTGCTTTTGTGTGTGTGTGTGTGTATGTATGTGCGTGCATGTGTGTATGTATGTGTATACCCCAAATCCTGGCCGATATAAGCCAGAGGATCTGGTCTGGTTTCAGTCGCTCCGTCATAATATCCACAGTCACTAAGAAAGAATGTGTCTGCTCAAAGACTGAAGCTAAATTATCTAAACAAATTGGGTTTCTTTTGTGTCTGGGCTCCACACACGAACATAGAACACATGTCGACGAGAGGCTCTCGTTCTGATTTCCAATGGGTTTCGTGCATCATGGTGCCGATTTGCATCTTATTTTCCACAATTATTTCAAGCTCGGTTGAAAAGTGACACACTGTGTGGAACTTTCTCTGGACGCCTGTTACCTGGCATTGATAGCAAAGTGGACTTCGAGTATACAATCAAATATAGCACAGCAAAGCCGCAAGGCACAATGGACGCTTCCCTCTCCAAACACATTGGAGTCTATTCATTAAAGCCGTATTACTCCAGTTCGTCATACGTCATGTATTGCTTATAGTTTCTCCTGACACAGCCGTTTAGAGGCTCGGTTTATGTGGCTCACATTCTGAGGTTTAGGAAACACGCGTTGCAAAGCCGCCGAGCCGCACGGATCACAGCGGGTCAGGACTCAGACAGGGCCTGTGGCTTGGCCTGGATTTCATGTGTATATCTGTGATCATGGAGCTGCCACCTCACGCCAGACGCTCTCATTACTGAATCATAACATGACAAATGTCAGCGTGGTTGACTGCTCTGACAGGATGATGACCGACTGCGTCTTCTTCCATGCAAAGGTTCCGTGGTCGTTATCTGGGCCTTGGCGAAGGCAGCTATGAGTTCATTTTCATCCAAGCCCCTATCTGTTTATTTTATGGCTCATATTATTTGATTTTAGAGTCTGTTTGGGACATTTATTGCTCAAAAGGGAAAAGGCCTTTTGGGGCAAGTGTCTCGTTCAGGTCCAATCCTGGTAGATGAGAGTTGGTGTGTTCAGTTGTTTTTGACTAGATCCTGTACTCACCACAAGTGCATTCTCCCTAAAACACTGTTACTCTGTGGAGATAGCTGATCTCACTGGGAACACCACAAATGCTGCGCAGTCACAGAAACCATACTTTTTTTTTTCTCTTGAATCTTGGATATTTGCTCCTGGCATTAGAAAACATGAGCACATGGAAAGCTGATACAGTACAGGCACATGCTAAATCCTCAACAAGTACGGTTCATTTGCTTTAAGATGTTTTCCTCTTAAATATTCTAATGTAGGGGTGTCAAACATACGGCCTGTGGGCCAAATCCAGCAGCCACATGGTCTTATCTGGCCAGCGAGATAATCCCAAATGGTACTGTTTCAAAAATCGCTGTACACTCTGTGATTTTGAAAGAAAGAACAGAACAGCGAAACCAAAAACTGAACAACAAATGGAAGAATTTCTGAAGTTAAGCTGCAGTGCAAAATAGGTAGCTATCTTATTGCTTGGAAAAGGGTTTCATACTCTATGAGTGAGTTGGCGAAAATATGCTGAAGGCTGCAGAAATTGTGCGGTAAGAAATAAGGTTTACTTAGCTCAAAACTTTAACATCCCCTCCTGCGTGAACATTATCATTGGAATACTTTCTTGCACTAAAGTAAAGGGCAACATTTTTTCGTTTTTTTTTTTAGGTGATTATGTTTTTACCACTCGGGCCCAATGGACATCAAAGGACTGACATTGTTTTAAAAACCTTCCCATGTAAATGTTAAAATTTTCTTGAAACAAAAATGTAGAAAAGATGCATTTTAACTTGAAATTAGGTCATATTAATTGTGTCTAACTTTGATACCTCTGCTCTGGAAGAAGACCAGAAGTCAGTGTCAGTATTTGAAAGTGGTTCAAAGAAGGGTTTCTCCATTTGAACATGATGATCATGTTGAGCTGCTCGCTTCTCGCAGTCGTGTTTATAAGATATAAATACCTGTGGCATCAGTAAACAGGAGCAGGTCTCGGTCCCAGACCACGTAATAACAGCTCCCCGTCTGAAACGTCTTAGCTCAGTGAAAAAGTATCCTGAAGCGACGAATGTCAACAGAGAAGCTCCATCCTGCCCTGGCGGATTGGGGAAAGCCATCTGGTTGTGCAACTGTTGGCAGAGTCCGCCGTCTCCTCTGTCCTCACGACAACAAGACGAGGACGGAGAAATCAAGACAGAACCCTAAAGAGAAAGTTCAACTTTTAGACGTTTGGCAGGTTGATGTTGGCGAGCAGTGATAAAAGAGTTTCGCTGGCTGCTGTGATCATCGATTTGTTTGTTAGTGTTGGCAACCTGCTGTTTCCCCCCTCTCTTGTTTCACCGAGGAAGGACTCGATGCAGAGATCTCGGGAGAAGTCGACAGGACAAAAACACGGAATAAAAATAGTCGTCAGTATAAACAACATGATTCGAAAATGCTTGAGCGGCTGAACTTCTGGAAAAATCATCACAAAAAGTGAGAAACTGTCCTAAAGTGGAGCAGGGCTTGGTTTTCAACAGAGTCATGCTCATTCAGAGATTTTTTTAACTCACTTTCAAATTCTGGAAAAATGCTTTAGATAATAAAAACTATCTCTTGATATTTGATTATGGCTTTGTGTTACAAGCTAGACATAAGTTTCCAAACTCTGTGTGTCTCCTTGTCGGGGCAGATTTGTTCTGCTATTTTCAGTGTTTAATGCAACACAGATCACAAAAGCATAGAATTATCCATTTAGTACATAATTTGCCTGGATGCTATGTGTGCTGCCACCATGCATTTTGTTTGCCTGAAAAATGAAATATTTTTGGAAAGAGTAGAGCGCAGGCTGCCAGGGGCTGAACTACGGTATATGAATATATTGCTCAAGATCAACCGTGCGATTGTAATGCTTCTCAGAACTCCAACTTTTGGACGTAGCTGTCATTTTGAAATAGGTTGATCAGCTCTTTGCACTCAGTGATAGTCTGCACAGACAGGAGTCAGCTGGCTTGAATTATAACTTAAATAAGTTTGAATCCTCAAAAACGAAAAGCTTTCACATACTTTACCTTTATTGCATCTCTATATCATTTAGTTTTTCCAAAAGCCTTGTTATCCAATCAGTTTATGCTTCTATTTCGCTTTTTATATTGACTGATTTATTTACATACATTCCACTACATTGGACTGAAAAGCCACTATTGCAGACACAGTTGTGAGTTACATGACAAGTGTAAGGGTTTTGAGGATATTTCAGTCACGCAATCCATATCATATCCTCACATCCAAGAACGTTGAGAGAGCACAAGAAGAAGCAGGTCAGTCTTAGAAAAAAAGGAGACAAACAGACAACGCCAAAGAGGGGAAAAAGTGAGGTGGAAGAGAGTCTTGGCGATTTGCCCTGGCAGCTTCTCCCACACACACACACAGACACACACACACAAACACACACACACACACTAACAGGCACACACACGCACACACTACGTGCTTCTTTCTCAGCTAAAGCTGTTAAAACCCAAACACTAAAAGTCAAAGAAAGAAAAACATGGCCCAAGTTAAAGATCACATTTTCTTCCTCTCCCACCAGCGGCCGCGTGCAGTGCGGAGACTTACCGAGCAGTGGGTGAATGGGTTTACTTCAGGGGAGGGAATGATCATAACCACTGAACTGTAAGTGTCCTACTGTTGACATGTGACCCATGGCAGTTGTAAACCTCAACTGGTCCCCCGACTCTCTGATTACACTCAGCTGAGCTCACTTCTCCTCAAAACAACACGCTAACAAATGGAGAACTCGTTTTTTCACTCTGTAAGCCATTTTTTAATTGTGAAGTACTCAGAAAATAAATTATAGTACACTTGATTATTAGACTCTTGATCGAGAGAAGTGTTTTTTTTCCTGAAGCATTTTCTTGTGTTTGTCAATAAAATATCCCTTTATCAGATTATTATGAGGTATAATGTAACCAGCCTGACACCTGTTTTTCTGAGTATACTTTTATTTTTTTAAGTGCAGCTTCATGAAGACCTGAAGAACAAATTTAGCTATGGACCATAAGATGAATATGTATATGTGGGGTCAGTAGTGGACTAAACTTGGAGTGGATAGTGACAAAGGCTTATTTTTTTTTCTCTAATTTAAGTCAGTAGTCATTGCATGAAAATTGCTTAATTTGGTCAACAAGTAAATACTCAATGTAAAGATGGCTTCAAATTTGAACTGTCTTGAAAGTAAACCAAGTATTGTTTAAAAGTCAATTATTGTTACCGTAGTGGCTTTATTACCTTTTTAAGTCTATTGACATGTGGATAGATATAATTTAAATATAGTTTACATATGACAATCTTGTAGTTTTACTGCATTAGAAACCCGTAAACTGCAACAGTAGCGTTCAAACTTAAAAGCTGAGAACACACTTACGTTGACCCTCTAACCTGTTGAGTTTTCTTCAACAAAAGGATGAGCCTTTTGTTGCTGCTCATGTTAGTCATCAATGTGAAATCTGCTGTGAGAAGGAATTGAGAAGCTCCACTTCCAAACTATATGTGAATGAGAGATTTTAATTACACAAGTAATTTACTGCAGATTTGAGTCATCTATATGTCTTCGCATGGCAGGTCTGCACTCTGAGCCACGGCAACTGGTAAATCAGTGAGACGTGAAACAGCATGAACAGAAGCAGGTGAAAATGTGGCTCTATGATTTACAGGTGACAGAAATCTTCTCTGGAAGAGTAGCTCCCACTTCACCTTCGACTCCCCAGCAGTCTCCAGGTGGAAGCGAGTCTGTCTGTCGATGGAAATCAAAGAGACGCTGTTGGGAAGGAGATGAGTGGAACTATAGCCAAGATTGCGTCTCTCTACCTTCCAGACTTCTACGTGAATGAGTCCATGGTGTGCCCCGAGGAGACCTCATCCTCCTCCATGTCCTTGAATCCCGGCAGGCGTTGAGGATTTAGAGTTTGCGGGGCCGCGCTTGGGGTCAGCAGACAGAGCGTTAATCAGATCCCGCTCGGCTTCAGACCAGAGTCGAACGAACTCTGGTCTGTTGTTGGAAGAGGGGAGGCTATGTTCTTGTGCGCAGCGGGAGTTTTTGAAGATTTAGTTACCTTTAGTCCAGCTTTCACCTTTGCTGAAAATGCCAGATGAAGCCTACTAAAGCCCAATGTCCTGGTAACCATTGTGTTGGATCAGTGTAAATTCTTCTTTCAACGCAACACGCAATACAGAGCAGGAAAACACACTGAGAGGAGCCTGGGTTTTTGTTGTTTGAAAAGGAAAGAGCATGTAAAAGGCAGGCTAGATTCATGGACGGTCCTGTGTTTGATCACAAATATCAAAAGTGGACCATTTGGGTTGAAACAACAGCGAATGCCATGGTATTCTGGCAGTAGATGACAGCAAGCAGAGCGAATGGTGGCTAACAGAGTTATCCACGACAAACATACATTGAATCACATTCATTCCCAGCACCTTCCACTTGCTAACCCGCTGTAACCTTTGTCTGAACTAACTGTTGCAAGATGTTCTTCTTGTGATGGTGAACGTAGTCGGAGCCATTGGTTCTGGATCACATTCATGGTTTTTTTGGGGTGTTGCTGTATTAAGCAGTTGCTCTTCAAGACATGAGTTTAAGTGAATAAGCGCCCACCACAAGTACCTGTGCAAAGACGAGGGGATCTCTTAGATCTCCTCCACATTAACTCCTCATGCACACTCAGGTCCTCCTCTACTATCCACCCGTCCTTTGTTACATTCACTCATACACACACATTCTTCATGCCACAGGTGCCACGATGTCGATTTACTGATTATAAATTGCTGTTTATTCTGTTCAGAACCGTAGGAGTTCTTTGTTTTTTTCATCACAATAAGTTTTTTCTGCAAATATTTTTAAATTGTGATTTCAAATTTCACAGGGTAGCTTTTTATTTTTGGTGTCAGTCAAATACAGTACTAATAGAGGTTGTTCGATAGTACTGTAGCAGCATTCTGTTGTCATATAGTGATATCTAGTGGTCATAGATGGTATTTACAGGTATATCGAGTAGACACTTTTTTTAATTAAGTTGTATGACCAGACGGAAAAAAAAACAACCAAGAAAACAAGTAGCACAGAAAATACAGTGAATCTGTTTCTTGCTGACTTACTCTAAACTCAGTTGTTACTAAGACAAACTCTTGGCCTACCAAATCTTTACAAGAGACGAAACCTTTCAGCCCCAGAGGCCAAATTTTACCTCCTTCTCTCAATTTTTCTCAGCGAGCTATTCGATGTAAAAAAAAAAGAAGGGGTCTTCATAAGAGGAGAAAAGGCAATTCAACCAGATTTTTATTACAGTATTAGGTTAACAATTAGTAATGTATTAGTTGAGTGACCGGACACAGGTTGACCCACTTTACTAAAGATGACATTCCCGTGGCCCTAACCGATCTATGCCTTCACCTTATTCAATAATTTTTTTAGAGACCTACATTTTTGTTCCCACAGTGACTTTAATCCTCATGGGTCAATGCAATCAGGTCAGTGCTCCCACTCGGGTAGAGCAAGAAGAACAAACACACATAAGTTGCAGTATCAGACTTTTTCGAGGACATTGCATTGACATTGCATAACCCAACTCCAATCATAGTTTAACCTTCTACCTAGAGAGAAAATCTACTGATGTATAGACATCTCCTTAAGGGAAATTGGATTAAATATTCCTTTGTCCTCACAAGAATCATAAGTCTCTCACACACACACATAGAGAACAACAGGAAAGAGCCTCCCTCAGCCTTCCTTGGATGATGGATAGCCAACAATAAAGCTTGCTCTGAGGTAAGTTTTTTTGGACACATAGAACATCGTTTCTCTGTATGAAAATAAAAGAAAACAATTTTGAAATCCCACATTTCACCTGACAGGCAGCAGGTGATTTAAAGAAGCAGACTACAAATGCAGTTGTAAATCCTGTCATGCGAAGGTGCGCAGCCAGTTTTTCTACCAAACGTCTGCCGTCCTACTGAAGCCTGATGGTTTCAATATGCTCCTATATTTGGGCGGGGGCTCACCGCGTGCCACATCCAGAACCAGTGAAGTCTTGCACTGCCGGCACCAGTGTACGCAGACAACCATACGTTTCTAATTCTGAATCAATCACAACCGAGTTTATCAGATGGCTGAGTTATTTTACCATAAACCCATTGGTAATGAGCCATGCGAAGACTTTTAATCTGTCTCCTTTCATATCTCACTCGCATCATGAGATGTGTGCGTTTTGCTCACTTTGGTGCATTTTTAGGGCCTCTGTGTTTGCTTTCTGCGGTCATGCTTCACCAGCTGTGCGAGGCCAGGCTTCTTGATTTCTCAAAGTCTTGAGTCACCCGTACACGCAGAAGCTCTTCGGCTTTTTACTTTTATGTTTGCTTTTGATAAGCACTTTGGCATTCTTCCACAGCAGTCTAAGAAATGCACTTGAAAGGAAGGAGCGGTGGAATGGAGAGAGGAGTGGAAGCACCATTTTTTTGAGTGTGGCGATCATCACTTCAATCAAACGTGGTATGATTGAAGTGATTTTTTTTGGGAGGTTTTAGTGGTCGTGTCCCTTTTTTTATTCATTATATTGTTGTAATTGTAGATATACCTAGTTTTTAATCATAACCTGTTTGAGAAGAAGTTCAAGCATATTCCAAAAGCAATAATCCTAGTGACATATTTACAAAAGTAAGTCAACATAAGCAGTCTGTAAGCACTGTGCACCTAATGCAGAGAAGTCAGTGATGAGGGCACTGGAGAGCAGCGCCAACGACGTAAACACCTCCCCCTCATCCTCCCCGAAGACCGACCTCGAGAGAGCACACCCGCGGCCTCCGGGGCCCGGGAGGAAATGAGAGGGGGAGGAGGAGATGGGCGAAGCGGCAGGCTTGCTGTTAGAAACAGAGCGAGGTGAGATAGGGGAGAGGCAGCGCTCACCGAGCAAGATCAAAGCCGAAAAGCTTCTGCGCCGCTTTGGCCAAAATAAGCACATCAAGCAGCGGGGTTTTCAGTAGGACCTGTTAGCTTTAGAGTTCTAATTCAGGACGCCGCTGATTTATCGTTGTCTGGCCCTGCTTGTAAAAATTAGGCCATGTTTAAGTGATTGTAATCTGGGCACCGCAGACACCTCAGCCCTCCTGGGGTCAGACGTTTGGTTTGGCTGCACGTCTGATCCATCCGACCGCAGAGGGCCGTAAAACATGTCCTCTGAAAAGTGTGGCAAGTCACAGACAAAACAGGTGAGGAGTGGAGCTCAGCTCCGCTTTGTCTCTCCACATGAGGCACAGAGACGAGACATCAATTTCTTTTCTCCCTTTTCTTGAGTCTGCTCCAGCTCGCTTGTCCAACTGAGCCAAGAGCTCTCGTCTGGGAACACCAGCACGCACATTGATTAGAAATCTGTGCAGCGACATCAGAGGACTTACTGTTTACACCCTATACTTGATTTCTTTTTCTTCTTCATTACTCCAAACAAAGAGATCACAATGTGTTGCAGGAGCCCCGCAGTGCCTCGATAGGATCCAAGTCAGGCCTGAAGTCTTAAGCTGGTTTGTGAACAAAAGATGACAAAGAGAGTGTTTGTGGCTCTCAAGGCACTCTTGTTGTGCATCGGTTGCACTCTTCTTTCTTGATTAGGAGTCCTATAGAAATAATGTTATTTTGTAAGATTAGTAGATACAGTTCAGATTTATTTTACAGACTTTCTTTATTCACAAAATCAACTCATTCTTCTTTCTGTTTTTCATTTTTACTTGAAGAGCAAACTCTATAATGACCAGCAAATTGTAATGCTTCCAAAAAGAAAACTCTCTGAAGCTTGTCCCGAGAACTTAGGATGTGCTCACATCTGTCAGGTTTGCTCCGATTAAAAAAAAGAAAAACGAAAGGCTGCAGTTATAAATTTTAAAAAATACTGTTATTCCAACCCACTTACGGAGCACACTGACAACCCGATCCTGCAAGGCCTGTTTTTCAGAATGGTCTCCAAAATAAGCAGCCGCTGGTGAGTCCAGAAGCCTGAGTGAACAAAGACAGGCCAAACCCAAAGTGACACAGATCAGAAACACTTTCCTCCTGCAGCAGATCTTCGTTGGTGGTGGCTGAGCAGCAGAGACATTCCGACTGCTGTTTTGACTCTTTCATACACTTCATAAGCCTTTGCTGATAAACATTGCCGCTCCCCCTCAACATGCATGGCATATAGAAGTTTGACAAACTGTCTTGTAATATGCTGCTATACAGCGTATTACATGCAGTGAATCCAATGTCGAAATCTGTTGTTTATAAGGCGCTTAATCTCTTCTTTCTTTTATGACGGTAAACATGATCCAAGAGTAACCGCACAGCAACACAATATGAAGCCTGAGTGACCAAACGCAGTGTCGAACAGAGGTGGACAAACTTTTTCCTCAGGGACCCATTTTGACCATTGTAACCCTGCCAAAATAAATAAATAAATAATATGATTTAAGGAACCTCATAACACACTACATGTGAAATGCAGTTTCTTTGTTGTATTTGGTAACAATGAATTCTCAAATGATACACTTGCTTAGAGTAAATTTTTGTCACACAAATGAAGTAAATCTCCCCATTTTTGATACATGAGAAAATGTTCTGTCCTCTTAAAATCTGAAAAAATTTGAAAAATCCATAGATACATACATACATATATATGTGTGTGTGTGTGTGTGTGTGTGTGTGTGTGTGTGTGTGTGTGTGTGTGGTGGACTGGTGATTA
>OMNM01034479.1:0-13705 GCA_900302745.1 Parablennius parvicornis | reverse complement strand
TTTTTTTTTTTTTTTTTTTTTTTGCTTTTTAACAAATAAGGAGTTTACCTCCAGTATTCTGAGGGGAAGTAATTCATTTTGCATGAACTGCATGTTTCAATGTTTTTTGTGCTTTTTTTTTTTTTTTAAACAGTTCTGCATGTTAGGAAAATGTCGTTTTTTTTTCCCCCACCCACACTAATTTTCGTGCTTTAGCAGGCTGTAATGCAACAAGCTGCTGATATGCCATGTGCATGCAGAGGCCTGTGTGTTTTCCGGGGAGTATTGTTAGCCGTGGGTAGTTATACAAGTGAAACAGCTCCTCGCCATGGGAGCTGCGCCACGCTCCTGTGTATCACCTGCCAGTCCTCCAGACTTTTTCCACCCAGCGAAGTTATGAAGCGCCCATCCCCATAGTGACAGAAGGCAGGCCTAGGCGGTTCTCCCCTGTTTGACCGTGCTAAACCCAAAATAGAGCCACTATTTACAGATGCAAGCACGCCCCTTTTTTCCTGGCACCCTGTCCTTCTTACCTCCGTCTTCCTCCGACGGCGCCATACCCTTTGACACAGAGAAGGGTTTCCACTGCAGAGGTCGAGGAGGGCAAAGATGGAAAACTAAATGCCACGACATGTTCTATTGTTGATACTTCCAAACATGAAAATTACTTATTTCCACACTACAATTGCTCAGTTGTATACCGATAGTTCAGCTATTTAAAAGGAACTTATAAGTTTGACACATAAACTAGACTGTCTCAGTACCCCCATGTGTCTTTGGGGCATATTCACACTGCAGGTGTATGCTACCCAATTCAGAATTTTTTGCTCACAAAAAATGACTCATATCTGATCCTGTTTTGGGGCTGTGTGAAAGCTCCAATTCCGTTTTTTTTTTCACACCAGACCCAGGCCTTGATTATATGTGTTACCAAATTGGATATTTTTCTACATGCGACTGCCTCCTCCTGTTGACGTGTGACTGATGTCACGGATGAGCGCCGGAAGAAGCGACTCATACTTTTAAAAGCTGTGCTCTCTGTTTTCCGCATTACCTTCTCCAATGAAAGCGAAGTTGGCCATGACGGTTATGTGTTCATCTTTGTGTGTGTATTTATTTATTTATTGGTTTCCGTGTATGGATTTGACCAACTTTTCTCAAAAACTCCTCACCTGAATTGCATGAATTTTTCAGGGATGATTTCTCGTCACCAAAGGACCAATCAATGAGATTTCGGGATGTTAATAGCTGACCGTTTCTGAATAAATCCCCCAAAACTGTAAAAAAAAAAAAAAAATGTCTTATTCATCTTCTTTCATCTCATAACACTAACTTTTGAAATTTTCTAGTAACAAAAACACTAATATATCTCCCAGAAAGCCTTGTAGCCTGGCCGTATGTTGGTCATTTCCATATGGACAAGTCATGTTGTGCCATGTGTCTTCCATCCATATTCACTTCTGCCAACATCGTATTCTACACATGCCCTGGGAACCGAAATCTTCAAGTCAGATCACGTTCACACGGCAGTCTGATAGAAGTCGCATTTAAAATGTAATGTGAATGATCATGCAAAAAAAAAAAAAAATCCAAAACCATGCAGCAAAAATTCGGGATTGAGCGTCAAGACCTGCTGTGTGAACGTAGCCTTGGTCTCCTGTGTGTGTGCGTGTGTGTGTCTCCCCTCACGTTTCCCATTACCTCTCCTTCTTGTGTCAATCAACCTGATGCATCCCACCTGTGTCTCCTTCTCCCCCCAATGTGCCTGCAAGATTGTCTTTGTACCGACTCGCGAGGTCCAACCTTAGGCCCAGGATTATAGAAAAATGTATATTTCCCCCTCTACACTTAAAAAAAGTCTTCACTGACACAGACCCGCATTTACACCCGGTTCAGAGCTACTATGAGTAGCCAAACCTGTAGGGGGCAGTGTAGTGGGATGCATGGAGCCATGAGACCAATTCAGAATTCTTGAATAAACACAACATCACGAATTGCAGTTGTGAGTCGTAGCTGCGTTAATGTGTAAATGCGTGGCCCAAACAGAGAAATATCACCATTTTGAAATACCTAGGAAAGTGTAAACGTGGCCTCGGTGTGTTTATAGATTGTTGTTTCAGTGTTTTTGGACTTCCTTCTCTTCTTGACCTTCTCCTGGACTTTTTTCCTCTAAAAGTGGGAGGATATCTTTGCCTGCTTTGATTGTTCAATAAATTCTCTAAGTGAGCTCCTCTCTTTGCTTCTGGGTCCAATTCTGGTGTGTGACACAACGGTGTACAACTGTAACTTCTGTATAAGACAGACAAAATTAGTAGCTGCCAGAGGATGGAAGGTCTCTGCAGCAGTACTGGATTTGAAATAATCATCTCATACTTGTCATTGGGAAAGTGAAGGCTGCTCAGGGGCCCTTGGCTTTATATATTGATCTGGTTTTTTCACGATATCTCTGATCAAGAAATAATCCAGCTATTTCTCCTCATTTCAGATGGTAAGTTACATAATTTAAATATTTAGGGTTCTCTTCAACATGTATATCTCTTTTTTTTTTATCACTCATGACTTGATCTGATTGTTCAACTGACGTCTGCACATACTGTATATTGTGAAAAACAACCAAAAGACAATTCTAAATGTGCGCTGCGATCCTAACGATTGCAGCGCGTGCCTTCTCCTCTCCAAGGTCTACAAGTACGCAGCACCTGGCAGAGGGCACGACTCAGAAGTTTCATTGTACAGATTTATTGTGTCTTTATAGCCCCACTTCCTCCTCTATTGTATTCCCAAAGAGCCCTTGATTTGGGCTTTTATAAAGCGAGCACATAGGTACGGTGCTGAAGCGCCTGCCCTCGTCTCTCATCAGCCATCTGCACGCAGTAAATCCTCAATATACCTCTGTTATGAAGGGCATGTTGAGAGAACCATGGGGGTGGCTTTAAGAGATGCTTTAAGAGATAATTGCTTGACCATACCAGGGGACCTTTGATAGCCGTGCCCCAAAAGCCACTTCTGCATTTGAAGTCTTTTGGTCCCTAAAGTGAGTTTTTCCAATTTCTTTTTAAAATATATTTGTCTGGAACATCTGTCAGATGACAATAAGCAGACCTATTTATCACTGACTTTCGGAATGATAAAGAAGATGGGAACCATGTGTGTGTGAGAAGGTTTAGCATGTGTTTACATGTGTCTTTTTAATCTGTTTGGGGGCTCTGCAGGTGTACACAAACCCCCCCCTTTTTATAGAACGGGATCGGCAGATGACACGCCGGCGTGGTCACATGGCTGTAGACGCACAGACAAATCACCTTTTTAAAAGACACTTTAAGAGACGCTGGGAAAAAAGGCCTCCAGATGGGGCCTGGAAAATCTTTTTTATTCTTCCATCTGCAATCATTCAGCTTGATTCGCTTTCTCTTCTTTTGTGATGCGTGAAATGTTGTGCAAGGATTTATTGAGAAAAAAATTAGCGTGGGGACAGATGTTTGAGCTTAAGAAATGTGAAAAGTGAGAATTGTCCTGAAGAGTCTGTTTATACAATCACAACACGCGAGTTCTCTATACTTGACATCAAAGTTGGGAGAGTCACAGCATGGCTTCGCTTTTCTGAGTTCACTCTGTCAGAAAAAAATAAAAAATGAATAAGACATCCAAGTTGTCCAGAGCGATCCATTGTTTGCTGTAAATGTTTGGGTACATATGCAGAATGTTTACGTTGAAGTATGCTGTAGTGAGCATTAGGGATGGTCTTAATGGGCTACAGTAAAAGCCCTTGCTAGTCAAGAGTTCAGGCAGGTGCAGACTCTTACAGTAGATAAAGGAGCCTGGCACTGGAGATGAGTTCACGACAATCACTGTGAGGCTTTTAGACGCCTTCTCCACGCTCAATCTTCATTTCCCCTGACACTGATTTTGCAATAAGGATCCGGAGAAAAGGGGAATGTCCATCTATTCATTTTAATGATCCCTCATTATTGACTGCTGGCAGGGAGGGGGCGGGCAAAGGTAATGATTCTTTGTCTTCGCTGGCCAATCACTCCTCTTAAAGGAATAAGACTCTAAATAAGGCCACTAATGGATGCCCAGTGTGACCTTAGCCTGACCCCAGATCCAACCCCTGCGAACTTACTTCCCGAAAGCAACGACCACGAGGGAGCGTCTTTGGTTATTCCTCCTTCTTCTGTTTTACTGAGTTGGTTAGAATTTGTTGATCACAATGAAGATCATAAATGTCTGACCGCGAATCGTATACGGTCTGTAAATATTGATTTGAAGAAGAAAGTACAGCAAGTCGCTACCCACAGCCTTACTTACTTTCTGTGGAGACATATTTAACAAATGAGGCTCGTAGCTGGTTGTCCGAAGACTAAAAGCAAAAATCTCTTTCACGTAAGCCTCAAGTACGAGATCAATAATAAGTGAGGCCTACAAGTACACACCACCCCGCATAAAGTTGTGGTTTCTCTCAGGGGTGATTGCTCTTCAGCTCCAGCGGCTTCCTGCAGCTTTCACTTATTTATATGAAAATACATCGATAATCTTTCAAAGGGATTCTTACCTCGTAGTTGGAGGTAACAAATGCGACACATTTTCAAATGTTGCCAAGCAAACAGGACGTTAATCAGACGATAGTCAATAAGAATTTGTGGCTGGCCTGCAACCTTGCACTGCAGGGGATAAATGTTGAGTTCCTGTCTTAACTTCTAGGAATGCTAACATTAAATAAATTGGAAAAAAAAAAGAAACATCTTGGAGAGTTTCGACTAATTAGAGGATTAGACTAATTAGTTTTTATTTTCAACAAAACAGGTTCCGATGTTAGGATAGGTAAAGAAAAATTGGCAAATAAAAATGTGTCTAAATTATAAACTTGATAATCTGAGTGTTTTTTAAATGCATTTTATTGTTTTCTTTGATTCTTTCTACCTCCTTTTAGATATTCATATTGTAGCACATGCAGTTTTAAAAAAAAAAAACCTCTTATTGTTTCCATTTTAGGTTTTCTAACACTTAAATTGTTTTTAATGTGGCACAACTACTGCACCTAAAATTTGTTGTTTTTAACAACAGTCAACATTATTCTGATAGAACAGCTGAAATTAGTTTTAATGGCTAAAACATCTGAACTTTAAAAAATAGGAAAATGGGTAAAAACTGCTACAATTGCTGAGAAGGACTAAAAAGATTAAAACAGCTAAAATGGATCAGATTTAAATGGGTCAAACTGCATAAATGGGATCAATATAGAGTAAACCAGCATAAGATGCTAAAAAATGAATGGGGAAGTGACAGGGTGCACAGTATGCTTGACATGTTTGACATGACAGCTTTCAAAGTCGTGAAGAAAGAATAAAGGTTGACTCAACTCCTCCGTCCGTCTCATCTTTCACAACTTCTACAATATTCACATTATATTCTGTTATCTTACTTATGAAAGTTTAATATGTTTTACTGCTGAAAAAATAATTACTTTGAGGAAAATGGACAAAAATATATTTCTACTGTTATTCTGCTGTTATTTCTACAATAGCTCTTGATGGTGCACTTTTCTGAAAATGCCTATCATCTTATCTGTAAATCAGGGGTCTCACACTCAGATCCTGGAGGGCCGACACCCTGTATGTTTTCTATGTCTGCCTGCTTCAACACAGCTGATTGTAATGAGCAGCTCGTTATCAGGCTTTCTGCTGAACTTGGTAATGGCACCATCATCACGTTCAGCTGTGTTGAAGCAGGGAGACATGGAAAACATGCAGAGCTTCGGCCCTCCAGGATCTGAGTTTGACAGCCTTGCTCTAAATAATTAAAAAGAAAAAAATACACTTGTATTGATGACTAAGTTAGTTTAGACCCCTCTCCCACCCCCTAAAAAAAAAAAAAAAAAATTAATAAATAAATAAAAATTTCAGAGACATAACAAAACTATTTCTTATATTATTATTTAGGTGATAAAATTACAAACTTAAAGAAACAATAAGTGTGGATATTATTCTCGACTGCAAAAAAAAAAAAAAAAAACAGTTGTAAACTTCTCAGGAAGTCAAGCCATACAAGCATAACATTTTCTGTTACATTATCACAACTGGAATCCAACTTGTTGTCTTCCGATATTTGTTTTTGTGCAGATTAAAATATGACCAGGGTAAACATGCCATGCTCTTCTTGCATAAAACAGTAATGGACAACAATCAATGTGTTCTTTATGTCCAACCTGCTCAAATAACATTAGCACAATCTGTTTATTACGAGAGAGCAACACACACTTTTACCAGTTCACTACAAACCTTTGTACAAGACCAGTCAATGTGGATGGGACGCCAGCGAGAGTGCAGGAGGGGTCAGCTGGATGCCATTTCCCATAATCATGAATCAACTGAGATTGTCTCAAGTAACTGTTGATGAGTCAACAACATCTGACCTGAAAGTCAGGTAGAGAACAAATTTTATTTTGTGATATTAGAATTTAAAGCAGGTATAGAACAGACATGTGTTTTGCTGGTGATCGTCTAAGAATTACACCATGAGGCACACTCAAAATGAAATAAGTTGTCATAACTGAATTTTTCATTTATTATGCACACAAGACCGATTGAAAACAGTGTTGCTTCAGAGTTGGTTTGCGTGAGTTTGTAAAGGAGTGATTGGAACGGAAACTAATTCTGATTAAATTCCTGAATAACATATTTGTCAGTTTGTAAGAACTATCCATGTTTCTTAATAAGTTGTATGTAAAATGTTCTTTTTTATTCAGATTCATCCCTCTGTGATTGTGAAAAGATCGTTTCTTGGGTGCACAACCCTGCCATTCACACAGTATGGATCCCAGATTCAGAGCAACAACAGGGTGTTATACAGAGACGTCTGTAACATCACTATGCTAATGCCGTGCATGTCCATCGTACCATGATGAGATACTGTATCCGGAAGATGAATCATTTAGCTGTGAATGCACAGATGTGAGTGAAAGCAAAAGGTACGGCAGCATTTACTACATCAATAGCTACATGTAGTATCACACAGAAATGATAACTGAAGCGAAGAGCAAAAAAAGAAACACTTTTCTGACATACTCAGCCTGCTCTTCTTTAAGAAAGGCTTCACGAATGTTTGTTTGAAAACAGAAAAAAAATTAAGCTTGGAGAAAACGTTTTACTAATAGTTGTTTACGTTTTACTAATAGTTGTTTACTCAGGAGGTGTTAAGTGGTTGTGAGTTTGAATCTGCCCGTGACCAATGGCTGGCTCAATTTAGCTCAATTTATCTTCCCGTAGATTGTGAGAAGATGCTCACCGATGAGTGATTGGACCAATAGTTCTTGTAGGGTCTGTTGAAGCCGACTAAAGAGGAGCCACAGAGGTGACAAGCGTAGAACACACGCTGAGGAAGCAAGCCTGACGAGGCAGCAGTGTGTGGTGTTGTGTGGCCACTGTGGCGGATGTGTAAGCTACCTGAGGGTTCACACACACACAGGAGCTGAGACACGTTTCGCCATCACCATCTTTATTTAGTGCCTCAGATTCACTGCTATATGAATTCAGCTGAATTGAATTAACTTCCATTTGATGAATTATTTTATTTTATTCAATTTATTGCATTACTGCCTGAAGGGTCAAAGGTCACAGCCATTCAGTGTTGATTTTCAGCCTTGCCCGCTACGTTCTCTGAATCCTTTAATGATACAGAAGGTTGTAGATGCTGAAACAATTTTATTTCTAGTCTTTTTCTTTCATTCGTTGTTTACTGGCTCTTCAAGCTCGACGGTATTCAGCTTGTTTAATAACTTATTGATTGTAAAGAGATTTAAAACGCTACATTCAAGGGAATTGATAACTTTCAAAAGACAATGATTCAACTCAGTAAATACTTTTTATCTTCCAAACGCTGACTTCTCAGTTTTACATACCGTATGAAGTAATTAAAACAGTCAATTAACTGACTGTATAACTATAACTACTTCATGCAGTAGCTATGAACACGAGATTATGTTTTTCAATCTGCCAGCTACTTCATGCAATTTAAGTTGTTTAATAATGGCAAATTTTCTTCATTTTTGGACAAAGTGCCATTGTAGTAATGTGACAGATACCCAACAATAACAATGACAAGAAATAACCAAAGAAATGTGTCTCCTGTGAATGACGAGAGTGCTGCAACCCCAGTCCCAAAAAAGTTGAAACACTGTGAAACATAGAAAAAACAGGATGTGATGATTTACGAATCTGATTGTGAAAATTAAAAAACATATTGGGAAAATATTCCTGAATATACATTAGCAAGACTGGATCTACAGTGTCAGATATCCAAAGATTGAGAGAATCTGAATAAATCTGACCACAGGTAAACACTAGGTGTTGGTGATCTTCAGGCCCTCCAGCTGCACTGCATTAAAAACAGGTAGGAGTCTCTTCTGCATGTCGGGGACACTTCCAAAGACCACTGTGTGTAAATACAGTTTGTGGTGTGATCCGCAAATGTAAGTTAAAGCTGTATCATGCAAAACAGAAGCCGCACATGTGCACAAACCAGAAATGGTTCCGAGGTCAGATGAATCAAAATGTGAAGATTATTTGGAAGGTTTAGACGAGAGATCATCCAGGTTATCAGCAGGACTGTTTGAAAGTCTGAATCTCTGATGGTTTGTGGGAGTTACACTAAGGAGAGCTTTTACGTCTGGAAAGGCAAAAGTACATCTGCTCCCATCCAGAAACCATCTCTTTCAGGGAAACTGTGACTTGTGTCACTTGAAATGTGTCACTTTCAACAAGTGACATGTTGTTTATGTTCTCTTGCTGTGGTGTCCAAATAGTCAATAAGAGCCAGATTTTCTCATGTGAATGTGTCCCAGGAGACCGAGGACATCAAATCCTGTTTTTTTTTCTTGTTTCAAATGTGTTATATATACTTTTTTCAATTAAATGTGTAGAAGGTGATGCTGTTCATAGTTTGGCGGATATGCTATACAATCATGCTTCCAATATGATTCAAAAATAGGTACCATTATTTATTATTTATTTTGTGTGAAACCTTTACAAAAATAAACAAGATTGCAAGTGTCAGGACTTCTTTAGATACCTACAAATGAAGGACTGTTATATGAGAAATGTAGAGATAAAATAGAACAAAAAAATGTTGCTGTCATAAAGGTATTTGAATTGGCAGGCACCAGACCTAATCCAGTGTCTGTATTAATCTTATCTCAAAACAACTAATCTCTGTTAAAATGAAATGGGAATGAGAGCTGAGGGAAGAAATCCAGGAAAATTGGTAGAATGGTGTCTGGAAAACAAACAAAACTACAACACAGTCACAGAAATGGAGAACATTTGTTTGGAGTAATCGGATCCGATACTTTAAATGACCAAACCGGCCTGCTTCTATATCTGGGACACCTGTAAAGATCCATTTGAAAAGAGGACCAATACTTGTTTAAGATTCTCTTGGCAACAGCCAATAACAGCCATCATGACGGACTGGCTCACGATGGAGGCATCGAATGATAGGAACTGGGAAAATAATAGAGGACATTTTCATTATTGAGAAATTCACTCACAACTTGAAAATACAAGAAAACATCTTTACAAGAAACTGAGAATAATGGCTCATTTACGTGCAGAAAACCCGATTGCTTCCCCACATTCCCCAACTTTTTTTTTTTTTGTACAATTGTTTTTGCTATGTTCCATGTTCATTTTGAAAACCATTTAATTACTTTTAAAAAGGCAGGGCAGGTCAAATAAGTTCTTACATTGGATTATTGTTGGCCCCAGAACCTGACATGCATGTGAATAAAATAAAGATTTAAGAGTTTTCAGTATTGAGGTTGCTTTTCAATGACATTTCTTGTTATTCAAGTCAATTAAGTTCTAAATATACAGAACTTAATAAGTTTTGCTCTCCATGTTTGAGTTAAACTCATGTTTTGATTAGTTTTTATACTCAGTACATCACTCTCTCAAGAGTTTATGCCGAAGTTACATGTACAATACTGGAAATAGTTTTAATATTTAGCACAATCTCATGTCAATATATTCATCTAACTCTCATCCAACTATTGATGTTGATAATTGTTCACTCAACTTCTTGAAATCCTCCCTGCCTCGCTGCACCCTGGGCGTATTTATCACCTATTGATTTGGATGTCTCCAACAAACTTTTTATATGTCTTTACAAGAAGTTCCAGAAAGCACTTGTTTGACTTCGGTTGCAGGTGCCGTGTAGCTGTATTTACTGATCCCACCGTTATTTCACTGGTTATGTGTGCGAGCGTGCATCCCACCCGGTCGGAGCTGTCATCAGCCTGTCAAGGTAATGAAGCCTATTTTACTGCAGCCTCCAAACAGCTCTTTAAGGCGTACTTCACACCCGCCGTTGAAATCCACTCAGGTATTCGTTTTTCTGCCTGGATCGTCCAGTGGACGACGGGTGGGCGGGGATGTTATTAAGGTGCATTCATCTACAGGGCTCCCCGAAGCAATACTATCCAGAAACTGACCACAAGACAACCCTATCATGCTCAAAGATTACCTGTCTCCTGCACTGTATATGAATGTTTTATCATAAAAGCTTTTCTTTTTTGCTAAGTGCCTCCTTGAGTGTTTGCTTTTAACTTTTGATTACTTTATGTCTTGTTGCGTTTGAAGAAAAGAAAAAAAAGAAAAAGGGCCCGGGCCCATTTGAATATAATGGACTTAACGGGAAAGGTAGTCTCTCTGTTGCTTCATGGACAGGATACATTGCGGCGCTGCGATCCAGCACAAACGGGTGTGAATAGACTCGGACAATATGGTCAAGAGCCTTGGAGTGAGTACATTTTTAACATCTCGAGCCAAGCAGGTGGAGAGCAGAGGGAGAAAACAGACATGACACAATCATATAAATATAACGGTATGGCAGCTTTCATATAGGAGCCATATGTTTCCGTCTGCAAGGAAATATAGGATGTCATGCATTACGGTGTAAAAAGACTCATTTACAACCATTAAAATCAGTCCACTCCAACATCTCTGTTTTTGATCCGGTGGCTCACATCTCATTTTACTCTCTCTCTCTTTTTTTTTTTTTTCATACACAGCCAAGTTTCTCTTTTATAATGTCTTGAGTCATTTAAAAGGAGAGAAAAAAAAAAAAAACAACATCTCTCTCCTCTGGTCCAGACAGTGAGGTTTCCTGGCCCTTAGCCTCCCACCATCCTCCTCGAGGTTTCACCAGACGTCGCGTTGCGCGTGGGGAATGGTCGATTGCATAACGGCAGGCGAGACGTGATCGTTCCTGGCCTTCTCACAAAATTCAATCATTCTCCGCATACTCCAATCCCATGACGGCCCATTAAAGAGCAGCACGGGCTAGGATTTCCCCTCATGTGTTTTAAATTGAAATTACGGTCACAAAGTCTGCCATAGGCATGAATCGAGGAAGACGAGGCGCTCGGGGAAGAAGGAGATATCACAATAGTTGAAGTACAGGAAGAGAAAGAGTCCGAGAAATGAACCTGGATGACCACGCTCTGCTACTTTCAGTTACTGGAGCCACCAACAGTCATCACAGGCAAACTTTACAATCTGAGGTCCCAGATGAGTATTAGTCTTGAAATCATGTATCATTTGCAGAGAAATGTTGAGAATTTTCTGGAATAGAGACATGTCCATGGTCTACGCCAACTTCAGTCGTAGTCAAAATCCAGCATCAAGGTCAAAGCTCTATGGAAGACTGACCTGTTAGGATTTCAAATTAACCAAGTGAAGATTGACATTTTCTTGACCAATTGTTTAAAAGGATGTTGAATAAAGTTTTCTTCATGCCACGCTTGTACATGGTGTGGCAATCTTGAGTCACTTCAGTTCCAGTCTGTGGCTTGGCTTTCACAGATTTGGCTTTTTGGCTCTTCTTTTTGGTTTGCAGCTGCATTCTCAGAGATATGATGACATAGGAAGTTGAATCGGAACACTGATGCTTTGACATTCATTTACTGATCTGTAATCCAGATACAATGTTTTTTTTAGAATAGGAGTTATACATTAGTAGAGGTAAAAAAAAAAAAAAGAAGCATTGCGAAGAGGAACATAAGTCAGACCACTGTGTCACAGATGAAACTGCACCATAGCTTGTCCTCATCCAGCAGATTTTGTTCTGTGTGTTTCTCTTGTTTGGTTCATAACAAAAACTGTTTCTCCACTTTTCTATAGTCATTAGCAAGCTTTCACTCTCTGAGCCTACTCTGCTGCTCCATTTGTATTTGCTCCTTCACATTTTTTTATCATTGGTAATGTAGCCACATTCTGTCATGATACAGCGGCGTCTAGAGGTCCCATGTGGTGAATACTGTTGTATTTCTTATGTATAAGTCACTTCTTAATGTAAGTTAGATGAGCGGCAAACTAGTAAAAAAAAAGAAAAAAGACATATATTCAAGAATGTATGGCATTGTAGTGACGGATGGTGTTAAACTGCTTGTATAAAGATCCAGCTACCTGCTTACCTTAGTGACTCAATACACCCCCTTGTGGTGCAAACTGTTATTGCAAGACGAAATGAGTTAGATGACTCCTGCACACATGCACGCTACAGAAAACTGTTTTATCTCATGCAGTGTAGAGACATCAAGATAATAATTGTCTTCCCTTCAAACTGATTTAAAGTTCTTTAACAACAGACAATAAATGTAATCTACTAAAGGCTTATAGAATGTAAGCAGAGCAAATCTGTAACCAATTTCTGCACTGATTTTTTTGTCTTTTCCAAATAAAAGGCATTGTTGTTATAAACATTTATTCAGGAGTGCTAGTTAGAAGGTTTCATCATGATCTTGCTTTAATTTTTGCTGTCATTACACAAGTGCATTATGTTATAAGCATGATGACGTTATAAAGCTTGTTTTTATTAAACAATCTCCTCATTGATATCTTTTACATTAAATGCACAAATGACATCTAGCCTTAAGCCCTGAGTCTGTAGCTTTTAAAGTCAGCACACCATCTGTCAGAGAAACTACAGGAAGTGATAAGGAGAATAGGTGAAGTATGAGACACGGGGAGATGATGACCCCAGATGTCGGAGGAGCCACTGGGATCTGAATCAGACTCTGACTGACCATGAGTTCCTCATTCCTATTAGTCCCCATGGACAGGAGGAAGGGTCAAAATGCACAAACACAAAGATCAACTTGGAGAAGATCCTGTGTGATTTACTGTGAGGAGGATATGATGCAGACATTACACTGATGACCTGGCCAAACACCCCAGAGAGACGCATCACTCTTCCACCTTAAGTAGACGTTGAGAAACGTATGGATTTCTTTCAGCTCTGAAATGAAGGTAGAGACCGAGATCCATGTTTATATCCATGTAATGTACGTCCAGCAATCTTATTTAAGAATTTGATTGTTTCATTTGATAAAATGAGGATTGTGGGAGATTAAATTACTGTAGCAGCAGGAGAATCTGGATGTTTGCCTGCAGCGGAGTAAGACGTGTTCAGCTCACAGTGATACACTTTTAATCACACAGTGACATCTAGAGTCAACCTTGAAGATGTGCAGGCCTCGTCTGTCTTCTTTACCACTGTATCCAAGTTAAGGACTTAATGTCAGTGGAACCGAGTTATACTCTCAAAATAACAATAAATGCAATTATTGACAAAGCACCTAAATAATTCTCTTAGACACACACACACACACACACACACACACACACACACACACACACACACATATATATATAGATATATATATAAATAT
>OMNM01034478.1:0-14356 GCA_900302745.1 Parablennius parvicornis | reverse complement strand
GCCTCACACGGCTGATACTTCATTGTTACGAGACAGTTTCGCAGGGCAACATCCCGGTTTAGTAACACAGTAACATGATCTGGTCACAGGAAAGTAACAATAATCCAATTACTGTTTTTACAAAAGTAATGATTTTCTTTACTTGTTACTTAAAGAAAGTTATCAGATTACAGTAACGTGTTACTTGTAATGTCTTACTGCCCATCAGTGGTTGTCACTGTTTACCAGTTAAGAGACAACAAAAAGCCAGGAGCACTGACTGACTGACTGAGTTGATGGGAAACGATTATTCTGACAAAAACTCATCTGTTTCATTGTGACTCACAAGAATGTCGTCGATCCTGCTCATAGAGTAGAAACCATCAGACCAAGATGTTATAAAGTGTCATCACATAATTATTTTGCAGTGTTCAACTTTGTGGACATTAAATGTGGTGCAACTAAAGATTTCTTGTAGTTATGAAAATCTAGTTGCCTTGATGACTCCAAACAAACAAACCATTTTAGTCCAAATAATTCAGATTGTGTTACAGAGCTGGTGGTGAAAAAAAATGTTTTATGCTCCCAGACTTGTTAGCGTTTTCCCATCTTTTTCTCATGTTTTGTTTCATTTGTTGCTGCCTCTCAGGTATTTCCTCAGTGCTGTTTGAGTCCAGAATTGGTTGCCTGCATCAAGTTATTCCTGGAGAGACGGAGCGTTTCATCCAGTCCATTAACACCATGTTTGTGATGACACTCTTCACCATGGCCATGCCGAAATGGCTTCGCCAGCTTTTTCCCAAACCCTGGAAAGACTTTTGTCACTGCTGGGACTACATGTTTGACTTTGGTAAGTTAATCCTCCTTCTGCAGCGTTTGACTCTGGTTTGATGTCAGGAGACGCCAACAAGCTATAGGTTAGAATATACAATATTATATTCTACAAAATAGCATTGGGAAGTAAGAATTTAGAAAGATAGAATGAAAAAAAACTATTCAAAATGTAAACGGATCAAAGACCAGCATGGAAAGTAAGCAGATTTTAGAGAACATTATAAAGAAGCTTTTGGCTACACTTGGTTTAGATAGAAAACACCAGCTCACACTATAACATGGATCCAAAACAAACATGGACGTGGAACATATTATGAGTCTTTCCATTCCAGATAAAACTATTACTTTCCTTCCATTCTCCTAACATTGACTGTTGCAAGTTTCCACTAAGCACTGACTTTTCATCCCATTCAATGTGACTGTACATTAAAACTCATGTTGATCTAAGACATTAAACATTTAAAATAATTACGAGACGTCTTTAACCCTCACATGACAAGATCATGTGAAGTCATGGATTTCATATGTGGTTTTAGACCTTTTTTTTTTTTTTTTTTAAAGATAGATGAGTTGATCTTAGTTTTCTGACAGATTGCACCAGAAAGCGGAACACTTCTGATAGTGTTTCAGTATGTCTAACTCAGTGAGATCATTTAACATGTGTATCATGTGTTTCTGTGTCACAATAGCTTGTTTTCTTCTCTTGTGTGTAGCGAAAGGTCACATTGACCAGCGCCTGACTGCCGAGGCAGAGAAAATTGCCCGAGGAGAGAAAGTGGCTGGACGCTATATCACTTACTTCCTGTCACGAATGGGGCTGCCCATGAAAACCATCTACAGCAACGTCACAGAACTGCTCCTCGCAGGAGTCGACACTGTAAGAGACACTTAACTGTCCTTTCCTCTACTGACTTTTGGTTTTAGTCCAACAAGCAGTTAAAATGCCCCTCCTTGTGTTGCTATAGATCTCCAGCACCATGTCCTGGTCTTTGTATGAGCTTTCCCGGCACCCAGACCTCCAGACCGCACTCAGGGAGGAAGTCTTAGCCATCCTCGGACATCGGAAAATACCAGATGCTGCGGATGTGGCCCGCATGCCTCTCCTGAAAGCCACAGTCAAAGAAGTGCTCAGGTGGGCCTCAAAATGATTCAGTCATTCACAAATCTTTTTAAATGATCACATTTTGCTCTGTTTCACATTGTTGAATTGTTATTGTTCAGGTTGTACCCCGTTATTCCTGCTAATGCGAGGGTCATCCCAGACAGGGACATTGAGGTTGGAGGCTATATCATCCCTAAAAAAGTAAGTCTTTACATGACTTGTCTCTCAGAGTTTGGTTTTAAAGATGGGGGGGGACTAACCAAAAAATGCTTTTCTCCAGACTCTGATTACCTTGTGCCACTTTGCGACATCCCGGGATCCAGCAGTGTTCAAAAATCCAGATGATTTCCAGCCGTCCCGTTGGCTCAACAAAGAGGAGAGTCATCACCCGTACGCCTCCATACCTTTTGGTGTGGGAAAACGAAGCTGCATTGGTCGGCGAATCGCTGAGCTGGAACTTTACCTCGCTCTTGCCAGGGTGAGTGGTTTGACTTTGTCTCACCTTATATTCTTTCATCAGAGAATAGAAATAGATGTATGGTGATAGGATTACTTGATTGCCCTGTTCAGGGTTTGGCATTTATGGTATTAATGCCACGATGTTTCTCCTCACTTCATGCTGTTTTTCCACTTTTCTTGAGATCATCTAAATCTGTGTCAAGTGTAACATATCCACAATGTTTCATAAAAACATGGAAACATTTTTTACAGTTGCTGTAAAGAAAATACTACATTCATTTACATGCTGCACCTACATAGACTATTTTAGTTATTTTCAGTAATTCAGACATTTTAATACCATTTGTCATAAACTGCAGGGTTTCAAACAAATCCTCTTTCCACACATTTTTTTGGCATAATCTAAGAAAGTTAAAGAAAGAGCTTTCCGCAATTGTACAAATCCAGTTTCTAATAAATTAATTTGATCACTTAATCCTGGGATTTCCAAGTCACTACCCAGTGGTTGCTTTTCTCTTTTTTTCCTCTTTCCAGTAGCCCAGTTCCTAATCTTTTATTTCCCGTTCTCATTAGATTCTCATACAGTTTGATGTGAAGCCAGATCCAGAGGGAGTTTCTGTGAAGCCTATGACACGGACTCTTCTAGCTCCTGAAAGCGTCATTAACCTCCAGTTTATTGAACGGTGACCTACTCTCCTGAGCTGATCAGTTACGTGAATGTAAACGTGAGTCCCTCGGCAGTGTGGAGAACTGGCAGGCAGCGTTTTCACAGGAATCGTGAGGCTGCTGCTTGCAGCGTTTCACGTCTGAGTGGACCTTGAACCTTCAACGCATCAAAGATCTAAGGCCTCCCAAACTGAGTGTGTGCTGGCCCGTATGTGGTCTCAGACAAATTTAAGAAGCATAACGGGCTGACATCTCACCACTGAGGCATTTCACATAGAACGTTGCAACAACACATTCACCATGTTGTTTTTAAAGATCACCTTGAAGACATTGATTTCTGCAAAGACCAGAAGACAACACTTCTGTACTCTTCAAAACACAATCCTACTGAAGTGAGTTGGGCTATCGGTTTAAATTTGGCTCTTCTGGAATTGTAGATTTCCCCTGAATCTTGTTACTGTTTTTTCTAAATCTGCTTAAGAACTGTGATCTTGTGCACTCCTGGATATGTGCTATCAACTATTTCCTGTGTCATAATTGTGCGAATGTTTAATTTCACTAGCATTTCTGTCCATGTTCACAATAGGAAGAGGCACATTACATGGCTCTCAAAATCTGAAATACACACTGCTATTTAAATTATTGAAGAGTATTCAGAGAGCCTCACACTGGTACATGGCTTCTCATATCTCCTGCTCCATTTGACTGCTACGTAGCAACAACTTCCAATATGTTCATTAAAGTGTGAGGTTTTTAAAGTGGTTATTGGGCAAAGAAAATAATCAATACGGGTTCTTTTAATGATAATAAAAAAAGGCAGCTATTAAAATTATTCCTGTGTGAGAAATTATTTTGCCATTGAAAAAAAAAACAAACAAAAAAAAAACAACAACCTAGACTCCTCTGTACTCAGGCTTCATATATCTGTCTATTCATCAATGAAGTTTTTTTTATATACATATCTGAACCTAATATGAGTATGGGTACTCTTTTTTTTACATTCTTGACAAGGTGAACATTTTATTTATTATAATTTAAAATGTTTTGAAACTATTGCTGTAAATGTGAATAAAGATTTCCAGAATGGAACATTGACTTTTTTCACTCCATTTTACTTTTATATTGTGAGTCCTGTTTGTGTCCCAGAAGCACGTTTATGGGGTTTTATTGTCTTTGCAATGAGAAGTAAAAGTCCAGATTAGGTCTTAGGGTGATCAAACATATTTCTAGTTGGTGTTAGTTTGATATCAGGAAATAATAATTTTGTATGTAGGTAGCAATATCTACAAATATTCACAAGAAATACAAAGTTCAACATCAAAGTTCTGATTTGGCATGAAAGCAGTGTCATACTTTTGACCAAAGCCCTGCAATGTTCAAATCATCCAATTTTAAGTGTGAGGGAATAATGACACACAGACTGGACGCATACATTATTGTATGAACACTTAGAGTATGTGGATTAAATTTATGGAAAATGTAAAAAAATAAAATAAAATCATGCAACAGTGATATTCTATTATGGGAGTAAGGTATTTATGTAGAAGCATGCAAGTGTGATTTCTCCCTCTCAAACAATTTATTGAAACAAAAGACAACATCAGTGGAGGTTTAAACCACAACAATGACACACCTGTACTAAGCATACCGGCCCACACTGTAACATCACCACCACCAAAGACAGACCTGGTTATAACAGTGGCTTTTCTTGACATCTCTAACCATCTTTTCTGCTCAACATGAATGTTCTTTGATCAGAGAACACTGAAACTCACTGGTCCATCATCACGTTTGCCTGAGAACTTCCTGCTTGAAGTCTTACAATGGTGAGGTATTGTTGATCAATGGTTGGGTGTCGTCTTGGTCTCATGTTGTCAAAATGTGAAAAGCATGATGAGGATGACTTTATAAACACCAATTCTAATCAAACAGGAATTATCTTGGTTGATAAATGGATTTAACGCTTGTTGTGAAGTTTGCTATCAAGCTCCTTGTTAAAGAACAGCAAGTTGTGCAAAATATAATTAAACATTTAACAGTTCAGACATTACATCACATTACATTCACCTGTTAAAGTTATAGTGCATTTTATGTTCATCCTGATATATTACTCCAAAGCCAAATAACCATAACTTTTTGTGAGTAGTCTATATTTAGGTGCCTGTGTTGCAAGACCGGAGAAGGTGAAGACCACACAACATCAACACTTGACCTCAAAAGAATGTACATGAGAAACCAGCTGGAGTAGAGGAAAAGGAAACTTTTATTATCCCGTACAGAGCAAATCTAAAAAAGCGTTGGAAATTCCATAAATCTCTTCTGTAAAAGGATTTGGATTTCTGATGGTGAAAGATAAAATAATTAATTATGTGTGTTCTGTTTAGTGAAAAATACAATTAACTCTGATATAAGAACTATTTCTAATACAATACCTTTCCATGTGGTGCTCACATGATCTTTCATGAAACTGCATGTGGTTTTGAGGTACTCATCAGTAAACACAGGAAAGGAAAAAAAAAAGAAATTCTGCCCAATGAATGGATTTTGTGGAATTACTTTCCAGTTTCCAGTTAGGCATTTTGTTCCGCAATGCAGCATCACAAAGTGTGAGTCAAAGTCCCATCAACTTGTAACTAATATCAACATGATTATCTATGTTAACTTGATGACTGTACACAAGCTTATTATACTTCGTGTCTTCAGTTAAGTGTTAACGTTTGCATGTTATTGAATGATGATACACTTTACTCCTTCACTTGATAATCATGTAATGTATACTTTTGATTTATGGCCCAGTATTGTGATCATTTGAGACATCAGCATACTGGAAATTGGAAAGAAACATGTTGTTTCAGCTGTGGTTGTATTTAGAATTAAGTTGAGTTGAGTATTGCAAGGACAACAATTTATAAGTCCTGTCATATAGATATGACCAGCCATAATTAGGGGACATTGTGGCCACACAAATGCAATGCTGTGCAACATCTTTTGTCGTACTTTTTTATGTGTAGTGTATATGAAAGATAAAATGATAATGAATCTGTGCAGAAAAAACTTTTTCTGGCACCAGACTGTTTCAGGACAACCCCATTTTGAAATTGTGCTTTGCCATTAAAATCTTCCCTTGTCCTGTTTGCGGCGTCACGCTCCGGTCCGGTAGGTGGCGGTAAGCCGGATGTGAGCCACCTTTCTGACAAATCAAAGAAGAAGAATAACGCACCGCAGAAAAACAACAGTGTAGCTAAACGGCTAATGCTAACAAGACAAACATTTATCTACTTTAAGATGTAGCCAAGATATTTAGATATTCATGAAATACAGAAAAGGACTTTGAAAACTACAATTAACCGATCAGGACGCATAATAGAGGCACGGTGAGTCGTGAGTAGCTCTTTTTATTAGATATTTTGTTTAGCCGCCGGCTATTTGTGGCTAAACTGATGCTACCTCGCTAATATCTACTTATCTATTCTGTTTAATTATTGTGTATATCCAGAAGCAATATATGACAACATTGTCAGAACTAACGCTGAGTATTGTGAATGCTAACTCGTGTTTTAGATAAGATATCGTACTAAATGCAGCAAGTCAAGCCTTGTGGCTAACTTTACATGTAAACAAAGACAGTTTCGTGCAGAGAATCAAGCACACAGCTGATTGTAAATGGGTCTCATACATTGTTGTTAATATTGTTATTTATTATCATATATCTAACTTGGAGCTCTTACAGTTTGTTCAGGTTTCCTGTTATATATCCTATCCTCTCTGTAAGCATGCTCTTCTCATAGTCCACAGATCCATTTCACAATCACAGTGCTGTCTCTTGCTCTTTCTACAAAGTAAATCTATTTTTAAAAGATTATAACTTTTTTTATATAGTAAAGAATAAGCAGGCCAAGTTAAGGGCTAATAGTGAGAGATTGAGTGTTTGGAGTCTTGTTTTAGAATTTTGTGAACTATATCTTGATGTGTATGAACAGATGCAAGCTGGTGACCCTGTGGTTGGTGCATCAATGGGAGTAGCTGGTGCTCAGAGCCGATCTGAGGATGAAGAATCACTTGGAGTTAAAGACATGAAAAGGACAGCAACACAAGCCTTTGGCAGCAGTGTTCCCAAGCGCAGAAGTTCATCCAGGTTTTCTGCAAACTTTTCCAAGTTTAACTGCAGGATGTGAACAATATACTATGCATTGTACTTGCCAAGATGTTTAATGTTTTGTTTTAATTCTTACATTTACACTTTCTCTTCTGAATTTTGAACTTTGCTGTTTAAAATCATTTGTATTTTTTACAATGACATTCATAGGTCAATAAAGAGAAAGAAGTTTGATGATGAACTTGTGGAGAGCAGTCTTGTAAAGTCTTCCACAAGAGTGAAGGGTCCTCCCGTCATAGAGCCTGTTCGGTGTTCAGGGAGTGAACCGTCATCTAGTGAGAAAAAGAAGGTAAATAAAACTATACAGTCCATTAGATGGAACAAGATGATGACTCTACATATGGTTGATGGCTATTTCTGTGCCTTGATCTAACTCTTATCAGGTGGCAAAATCAGCAACAGCTCTCACACCACCTTTAGCAATGATAATGAATCCTGCGCCTCTGACCAAACGAGTGAAGAAGAGCAAGCAGCCGTTGCATATCACTAAAGACTTGGGAAGATGGAAACCCACAGATGACCTGCTGTTAATAAATGCAGTGTTGCAGGTGAGTATTTAAAAATGGGAATCAATCTAAAGTGATTTGTTGAATGGTCTGTTTCAAAAAACAAGTCATTCTCTTATTTGTCTCCAGACCACTGACCTCACTTCTGTCCATCTTGGAGTCAAGTTTAGCTGTCGTTTTACTTTGCGAGAAATTAAGGAGAGATGGTATGCTTTGCTGTATGATCCTGTCATCTCAAAGTAAGAAACTATTTAACTCTCATATTATTTAGAGTTTTATTTACTGGTAATTGAGGGTTTTTTTTTGAGCAGATGTCGTCTTCTTTCTGTTTAGGCTCGCATGGCAGGCCATGCGACAGCTTCATCCAGAAGCAATTGCCGCGATCCAAAGTAAAGCTCTGTTCAGTCAGACTGAGGAGGCAATGCTGGCCAAAATTGGTTCAGTAAGTGAAAATAAAACTTCACCTGTGCTTTGCACTATTCTGTCTGTGTTACAAATCATGGTCAGTTTTAAATAGCTGACTTATTTGAGATATTTTGTGGAAATTATATAAATGTTTCAAATAAAGGGGTTCAGCTCAGTTGAATTGTTATGTCTATATTGAGCTGTGGTTATCTGTTCAGTGCAAAAAGCAAATAAATTGTATGTTTGATTTATTTGTTTCTACTTTAACAGACTAGTCAGCCCAAACTGGACGTGTTTCAGGAGCTTCTGAGGAATTATCCTGGTGTTTTTCACCCATCTCGGACACCGAAGAGTCTGCTGGTGCACTGGCAGCTGTTAAAGCAGTATTACCTACTTGATGATCAGAGTGGTGAGTTAAAAACACTTCCCTATTTAAACTGAATGAATGGTTTATTTGAAGTCCTGGACCATCTTTAAATAAACATTATTCACATTTAGGGCAAATTTAAACATAAAAAAAAAGAATTCACATGTACAATGAATATAGTTACTTTGTGGGATTTGAAAAAAAAAAAAAAAGAAAATGTTTCTGACCTGTTTAATGACCAACATCTCCATCTGCTTTTAATGTCATAAACTGGAATCTCTATAATCAGCACAGCAAACATGGCATCTAAAGTAAATTTTTGATTTTCTTTGCTCGTTATAATTCATCTTGTATCATGATAAAAATACAAAGTATTGCTCTTTTATTTCCTGTAATCAGATTTGGTGTCTCATCATGGTATCTAATACTGTTTTTTTTTAACCTTCATTGTGCCTTGCAGTGCAGCCTCTCCCTAAAGGTGACCAAGTCCTTAACTTCTCTGATGCGGAGCAGATGGTTGATGATGTGAAGTTGAAGTAAGTCTGTCATCTAAACCTTTGCAAGAGCTAAATATTTTAGAACGGATGACATCTTAGTACATCATCAAAGACACAATGAGCACAGTTTTTCACCTCAATCTTGAAGCTCTGATCATTTTCTTTGTTTCTTTACACACAGGGAGAGCAGAGACGAGGTCTTGGAGCATGGTGAGAACCTTGATTCATACCTCTGTGGTCACAAACATGATCACATGGAAATTGATGGGTTCTTAAAACAGACGATTGACACTTAGAAATGATTTGATCATATTTTTTACACGATCTTTGCAATTTGATGACAATATTTAAAAATGCTATGTATTTTAATAGTGTATTAAGTTAAATACTGCTAAAAATGAGTTAAGACTGCAACCTCCCTTAAAAATTGTTTTAAAAATGATCTAGTCATTTATTTTTTATGTGTTTTATACTAGATAGATGGATAGATAGATAGACGTGTTTTATACTGCTCTAAAAACCACTTTCACTTGATAATTTTTTTTTCTTGCAAATCCACATTCTGTGGTATTTGGAGATTGGGATATAGGTCATCTCTCCTCTTTGTGATCACTGATGGATTTCGCTGTATATGTGGTAAACATGTGTAACAAGCCAATGTCATTATTTTGATGATGCGTTAACAGCTTTGTAATGGAGGAACTACGACTTTGAAAGAGGAGCTGCCTGTTAGACTGGTGATAGGACACAGAGAAGGAAACTCTGGGTGACCTGCCAGCAATCTGATAAAGTTCAGGGCACGTCAGATTCAGGGTTAAAGAACTCAATGCTTCTGGAACTGAAAACCCGAATGTCTGCGACCCAACGGCTGCAAACTGAGCTTCTGATAATGTCGCCCTGTGTTTTAGACCTCTGCTGCTCTCTGATGTTTCTTTCCAGAGCTGATGATTTCAGATCGTCACCAGAAGCGTGAGATCAGACAGCTGGAGCAGGAGTTGCCTCGTTGGCAGGTCCTTGTGGACAGTATCACTGGTGCGTAAGCCTTGACCTATCAAGGACACGCAAACAGCCTTCGTGTCTGTGTTTCATTCGAGGAATCAACATTTGTGGAACTTTTGTGCTCATGAAATTCTTTTGCAATCAGGGATGAGCATGCCCGACTTTGACAACCAGACACTGGCAGCCTTACGAGGAAGAATGGTGCGATACCTCATGAGATCACGAGAGGTGAGCATCCTTTGATGGTGCTGACTGAGAAACACACTGAGGTGTTTCTACAAAGAAACTAAACAAATGTTGTCCTCGTTATAATGTGTTCATTAAATGTGTGTTCAGATTACACTGGGACGAGCAACCAAGGACAAACAGATCGATGTAGATCTATCGCTGGAGGGTCCTGCTTGGAAAATATCAAGAAAACAAGGTGATTTAGCTTTGGTCTTACATGGCAGATACTCTGTTGACTATAAACACTTGAAATATCTGGGTTTTACACTGACAAACACTGAGCTCTTTGCTTGAAATACGTTTATTGGCTCTTTAAAATCCAACTATTTCATTTAAAATCTCAGTCGTATGAGAAGTACTTTATTTCTGTGGGGTGGGGGTGGGGTGGAGGGGGTGTCATGTTGAATCTTCCAGTGTGAAACCAGCAAGGTTATTAATTTAATTTACTACAAGCTACCAGCAGCAGGTGATGGAGAGGTTTTGACTTTAATTTTGAGTATCTGCCCACTCATTTTATACCCAAACCCTCACCATCCAAAACAACCATCTCTGTTTTCCTGACGAACAATACTGACAGGCAGAAGCCTCTCAAATGTTCTTTGTTTTGTTTATGTAGTTCTTTTAGTGTGTTTTTTTGGTTTGTTTCAATGATCAAGTAATCAAGCTGGCAGTTGATTGCAGCTCATTTTCACTAAGAATATATTTAAATACTGCACACTGGCTGTGGCCACATTTTGCCTTCCACCTTGGCCTGATCTGAAATTAATAGTTTGTAGTATTTGAGCTTAGCGACCCCATGTGGACGAAGTTGGACAGACAGACGTTTGAGTGGATGAAATCATGTTGATTTGTGATCCTTTGTAAACGCAGCATGTGGCTCCTACTGGGGTTGGGTACATTTTGTAACACAGAGTTTATCTTTGTCTCAACTACTGGGATTTTGTACTTTGCTTCTTATGTGAATGACAACCATTATGGTAAATGTTTGTGTTGACAGGAATTATTAAACTGAAGAATAATGGGGACTTCTTCATCGCCAATGAGGGTAGACGGCCCATCTACATCGACGGCAGACCGGTACTGTCGGGCAACAAATGGAAACTAAACAACAACTCGGTGGTAGAGGTGTGTGTGTGCATAATCATGAAGTTTCAAATTTGAAAGTTTTGTCATAGTTCAATATTAACGATTGGTTCGAAAAAGTCCCTAAAAATCTGCTCTTTTTCTTCAGATTGCAGGCCTTCGCTTCGTGTTTCTAATTAACCTGGAACTCATCTCTCTAATAAAAGCTGAAGCTGCCAAGATGGCGCCACAGTGAACATCCTGCAGAAAGTGACATGGATCCAGACAGTTTGTATAAAACTGTGGTGTCACAGCAGTGTGGTGAAGAAATGGACGGACAACAGCCTTGTTACTCCACTAAGCTTAAAGGAGAGTCCCAGGGCAGTAACAGGTTTTACTTGTTTGAATATTTCATGTTGTAATGTAGACACTTACAGTCAAGACTTCTTTTTTCCACTTTTTCACAAAATTGTATTTAAATTCTGTAGTAAAAACATGTTTTCAAAATATTAAACTTGTATACACAATGTCCGCTTGGTCGTTTGGTGTCTGTGAAAACATAGTAAAATCAACCTCACTGGAAGTTATCCTTTTTAATCACTTTATTTATAATTTTTGAAATCAGACAAATAGTTAGGTTGCTTTGAGCAGGTGGTTTGATCTGGCCTCTGTACAGTTTAACTTACGACTCGCTGAGATTAGTGATTAGTGCAAGGAAAAAAAGACTTTACTGATGTGTATGCACATTGTCTAATGATCCTACATTCCACACTTTTATACTTAATGCCTTTTCAGAAAGTTTTTTACACATCAATAGGTCTTTCCTTGTTCATCTCAGTATTTAAATGTGCATCAGAGCTACCTGTTTATAATTGAGCTCATCAGCACAAACATTGAGCATGAAAAATGATGAAACCGAGTGCAGCCGTCCTCGTGTGGGAGACTTATTTATATCTACTTTAAGAACTTGAAATTCATCAGAAACAAGATTCTTTTCTTAACAGTTCCTCCAGAACATTAATACTTTTTCATGAACTAGAATAGTATGAACACGATGGTCTGCAACTGTCACGGGAATGCAACAAAAAATTATTGTATGGATGCAGATATAATTTCAGAATCCCCTCAATGTTACAACTCACCTAGTTTTTAAAACTTTATGGTTTTGTTGCTGTTGCTTTTACCAGACAAGAGTTTTCTTACCTTTCACCGGAACTTTAAAAGAATCCGGACTAGCAAACTGTCAACAATATAATTAGTTCACAACCATCATACATCCGGTGTAGAAGGTAATATATTACTTGTTTTCCTGGTTGAGAAAAAACCCGAAATGATGGTAATCTTCGGATTGTAAATTACAGTATTAAATACAGAATGCTATTACATTATTCATTCATTGAAGTATTGGCCATAATTCTGTTTAATTCTTCAGACTAAAATGGTGCCTCCTGGTCATGAGAATGTTTTTGAGGCTCACGAGGATCGGAGCTGTTCGGGTATAGAAGATGAACAGATGAGTGAGCTGGTGTACTAACAATAGTGTCCTGATTACAAGAGGATGGCGCCAGAGAGCGAAAGACTAACAACAGAGGCAATGCTGCTGTTTCCCTGATGAGGGACAAACCTGCTGTTTTTGCATTGCATGAACTTTAATGAACTTTAATCCACAAAGTCAAAATAAATTAAGCATAAAATCTTTACATTTGGAAGAACTGCATTAAATGTTACAGAACTCTGCTGTAAGGATCTTATAAATGAATACACTGCACCTAATTACAACACACTCAAACCAAATTTATTCAAGTATTTGTCATTGTGAATGTCTACTTCTTACAACATGATGTTCTGGTTCATTCATAATTAGGTGGATGACAGGTTTCAGAGTCCTTTCAATCACAGAAAAATATGTGAATGATTTAAAACCTATTCTGACTGCATGCATCACTTCCCCAGTACAAAACGCAAAAAGAAAAACGATTCAAGGTCTTCCGAGGGTTTCATGTGAAAATGCACCACAGGAGTTAAATTGAAACCTGTCATCGTCAGACAGTGCCGTCTGGTGAATCACCTGTTGCCATAGCAACTCGACCCTCTGTACTGTTTTGATTGAATTCTTCAATCCTGCCACAGTTCACAGTGGCCACGTTTAAACAAGGGAAACTACATACACACACACACACACACACCCGCTCACAAACTATCACTTCTCACATCCTGTGCTCTACCTTGCATTGACTGATAAATTCAGGTCAGCTGAGATATTATTATGTGATGATCAAGGCTATAACTCCAAATTGCGGTAGCAGGGATAATGTTGGAGGCAGGGGGGATGCCAATTCCAAGAATTATTATAGAGATTAAAAGAACCAAATCAGAAATGGAAGTGGAGTTTTGAACTCTTCAATACTCTTATTACAATATATGTATCAGATTTTCTTTGTAAACGCAACAAATGTGATAAAGCTATAGTGTGAAAAACAAAGTGTAACAGTTACAGATCATGAGACGGTTGTTAATAAAAAGATCTCATAATGTGAAAAAACTATGAAGTCGAGCACTCAACAAAAAACTTTCTAGGAGAGGCTCATTCTCAAAATCTGTGATAACCTGGGATGTCAATAATCTAAATCCATTACACAGTGCTGTATCCCAATTTTAACTCTCATATTTCCATTCTCCTCCTGTGCTGTTGACCGGAGCCATAACATGTCCTGATAAAATCTTTGTAATTGACTCTTAATGGAAAAATGATTGAGTCCTTATTGATGTTTTAAAAATCCACATGAATAAAACACATCTGGCTTCAGCTGCAACAAAAACTTTCTTCCATTTTGGTTGAATCCATTCTTTTTTTTGGCTTCTTATCTACGAGCACAGCTGAAGGAGGATGGCTGCAACTTCACTAATCCAAGATACACAGGCTGTCAAATTTAAAGAGCAGTGACAGACTTCTAAGGCTGATGATAGTGCATTTTGCCTTTCCTTCATGACTTCTCTATGGTGAGAAAGTGTGTGAAGTCACCCTTTCCATTCCTGCCTTACACCCTTCAGACACACATGAGAAGGAGCCTCCACTTTCTGAGCCAAGCCACATGG
>OMNM01034477.1:0-16741 GCA_900302745.1 Parablennius parvicornis | reverse complement strand
ATTATAATTCAATCCAGAGGCCACTATAGAGAAGAGGATGCACTGCAATTATCAGATGTAGTGCAGTACATCTCTGGCATGAACTGATCTGGCTGTGTTTCATTGTGGGGAGTCTTGGCTGTGACACAAACATACAGGGTCCGCAGAAGATAAGAGTCTCCTCTTTTATGAGCCTCTTCCTCTCCAACCAACAAACAGCTATTAAACTGTGGCCAGATCTGGCTCCTGCTGGTGCTGCTGACAGCTAATGTCCTGCTATTTGTCCATCTCTGGCATCCTTCTCCATTAAGGCCATGCTGTAAAAAAAGCCCCGCTGACCTACATCGTTAGGGGGCGACCCTCTCTTTACAGCAGTAAATGTTTGTTTAGGGCAGTCCCCTGTTCTGAAGTAGCGATTAGCCTCTGGTAGAGAGAGGAGCCCTCAGGTTCGAAGCCCTTCCTCCACTGAGAGGCTGTCAGCTCCGATACTAACAAAAAACGCAGACAGAGAAATGCAGAGGCAGTGACAGGACAGTGATTACAAAGCCTCAGCTTTCTGCTCAGGGCCCTGCTCTGCTTCTCTGGAGGAAGAAAAAAAAACTCTCCTCAACCCAGTGAACTGACAACTGAATGTGTTCAGGCGTTGTAGTGTGGAAGTAGGGGGAAAAAAATATCCACAAGAGAATGTAGGTTTACATAGTTTAGGAATATAACACCTGTAAGGCCTGTTGCATACTGGCGGCTGGACATAAATGGGATAGAAACAATATAACTACCACCAACAATTGCTCAGTTATATGTTTAAGATGATTTATTTAAATTGAAGGATCCAAAATCCTCGATTGACTTAAGGTCTTGCCCCACTCTCCCTCAGTCAAAAAATGCCCTGTCACAAGTGCTGAAGCACCATTAAGGCCTGATTGATAAATGCTAGTTTGGCTGTGAAGCTGATTTGTTGGATTTTTCACTTGCACACTTACGCATCAGCATTTAAAAAAATGTCACATTTAGCTTCTCACTTGACTTTAAATCATATAAGATGTGCTGCTTCACGGCAGTGCCCGGGTTGTTCAAAACACCTGTGGGGTGTAACCATACTTTTATATAATTCCTCAACAGTTCTGACTATAATAGGCTACCACTTGTTCAGCTATTTTATGTCACTTTTAATTTTGATTTTTTTTAACACATGTTATACCTGAAGACATATTCACTCTCACTGTATGGGCCTTTTTCATGTTCAGTGTATCTCAGTTGCTCAGTGGTCATGTATGCATGTACCATGCAAATCTATGTGCTTAACATGAAAGTCAACCAGGACACAGTTAGACCTCTGCCCATCAATCTGAGACACATGCACTCCACACAGGGAGATCCTGACATTCCCATGATGCACGCAGAGGTAATGGAGTCCCAGAGATGCCTGAGGGAACATAAGTCACAGAGAAAAGAGACGGTGACAGGGTGACAAAAGTTTCCTACAGATGGGTGCCTTCAGTCTCAGGTACAAGCCCAGAGGTTGCTCAAGTCCCAAATCCTTCATAGTATCCAGTTCAGGTCTGTCCTCACATCCCTCGTCACATGGAGAGGGGAGGAGAACTTTAAGATGGATGATACACAGTTGACAGCTGGAGGTTTAGGGGTTTAGATAGGTGGGCACATCTGTAATATCCTGTGCAGTCTCTCAACCCCGATAGCATACTGTTAAAATCTCAACCGTCTGTTTCTAGGATGACAGCGACAGGCCTGCATGCTGCTCTGTGTGCAGGTAACAGATCCATCTTAGCTGTTTTTTCCCCACAAGACTGATATGTAAGACAGGATCCCACGAAGGCTGTTTGTTTTTACACAAGGATGTTTCAATATCTGTTACTGTATACTACTACACAGCCTCAACACGTAGACATTGTAGCATCACTGATAAACCTTTATCCACATGCATGAAACTGCATGCATTCACGTTACATATTTGCATGTATTGTAGACATGAAGAAGCCCATGCAGATATGTATTTTCAGTGAATGTAATTTAGTTACTACAGTGAAGAACATACAATATGGAATGCAGCCATATAGAGAACTTTTTTTCAGTTTTGTCGCTTCTTTTGATGATAACTCACAAAACACTGTCAGTTATTGACAAAAACGTTTTAAAGTTTAAAGTAACACACAAAAAAAGAACATTTTAAAAAGCTTGGTAATTAGTGCAGAGTGATCTTAAAATTATGAGGTGAAGTTGCAATTCCTCCATAGTAACAAAAGCTGTGTGCTCACTGTTATGATGTGGTTGTAATTACTGTAACTATCAGCAACTGGGAGAACTGTGGTTTTTAACAAAATGGTCTGAACCATTTTTAGAAAGATGCATTATATTTCTCTTTTTTTTTTTTTTTTTTTGTGAACTGAGCCCAGTCACTCTGACTCGAACCTGTCTGGGTTCAATCCAAAACCAAACAGACAGACATCTGGTCTCCATAATCCTCTTACAACTGCACCCCCACACATCATCCTGGATGGGGAGTCTGAGGTGTCTGTGACATTGTGACATGGCAATTAACTTTAACTTCTGTTCATTGATTACCCAAAAGAAGCTTACCCTAGCAAGGGTCAAGGAACAGACTTAAACTCTTAGCACCAAGCAAGACAGGGAAAGACAGGTCAAAGGGCAGTCACACCCATCTGACCATGGGCGTCTGTCTGTGGTGTTTATGAAGCATTCAGATGACTCCAGGCATGTGTGATTTTCCACTCAAAAATGTAATTATCTTGGCATGGTGGCATCCTCGTCTCTTTTGAGGTCATGGAGATACTGGAGCTACTTGGGGTCTTACTTCCCATTTTTAATTTAGTATGAAGATCAAAAATAAATCAAAAAATCAGTGCCCTTACTAAAGCATTGTCTTTTTTACTCACTACATATCAACCCACACTGGCCAATGCTCAAAAATGCATCTGACATTGATTTATTTATTTATTTATTTAGTTAGTTAGTTAGTTAGTTAGTTAGTTAGTTAGTTAGTGATTAAAAGCTGTGTTCTTCAGCATAATGTAGCTAGACATAATGTACTCTAGTTTTTTTTGTTTGTTTGCATTTCTATTTAACTTAAAAGATTATGACGCATTTCAAATTGAATGGGTCATCAAAGAAACAACATTAATTTAAAATAGTAACTTGATGTGAATTATTGTTTCAGGTCTTATTGGGTTAAACTTACAAGTATTGTCCATAGTGATTATTGAAACAATTATATTTATCAAATGGAATCAGTGAGAGTTTGAAGTTAAATGCAGTTATGACCTTTGACAATGGATCAAAAATAATGGTCTTCCACCTTTGTCCTAATGCTAAACTGGATATTTATGTATGTGTTTTTTCCATTTGGTTGAGGAGACATTTTATTCTCAGATAATTGCTGCAAAAAAAAGTTGTGAACTTGACTGGCACTTTTTGAAAGAAGTGCAGAGTCAAACATCTTGAGGCATTTATCTTATTATCTGTTTGGAGGTATTTGTGCTTTAACATCATTGTGTTTCATTGTGTAACATACAGAGTAAATATATCAAGACTTACCAAAGAAAACCAAGCAAATCAGGGTTGTTTTAAAGGGAGAGAATGAAAAATAAGGAAAATATCAACTGGAATTTAGAGCGACTGGAAAGATGGAACTGAGGGATTTGAAATGACTAAGAGGAAACTAGAGTGTCCCTGCCACGGTGAACGGCCCTGCTGTCATCACACACAAGAATATCCTCCATCATCCAAGTTTGCATCTTGTTGTTCTTAATTTATTACATGTTCCACATGTTAAGTGTGCAGACCTCCAGGGTGCAATTTTAGCAGCGGCTAACCATCAACAAATCTTTGTTTCTCCCCCCTGGCGTAGTGCTTAGTAGAAGCGATAAAAGCTTTTTGAGAGAAACAGACTGGAACAATGGAGGGGACTTTACTCTAAACGGCTTCCTGTTGCGCTGCAGCGCAAGATTGAGCACTGCTTCAGAAGAGGAGAGAGAAAGCGAGCGAGAGAGAAAGGCATTTCATATCACGAGTGCAGAGAGCTGAGCAAAGGATACACTGAGTGAATGAAAGTGAGAGAGACACTTAAAACAAACAGTTTATTGACTCTGCCTGGGAGAGCTTGTGTGTGTGTATGTGTGTGAAGTGGAAGCAGTGCAAAGATGCATGCATATCTAGAGAGGCTTGTCTTTAGTCTTCTCTACAAGTCTCTCCCAGTCCTCTCAACCACTTAGCACCCTGCCCGAGGGAGCTCAAATGGCTGTTGTTGGAACGTCTCATGGGTAAAAATACAAAAGAGTCAAGACGCTTTGAAAATAAAGAACACAACTGTGCTTCAGATGGTACAGTGCACAGTTTCAGCTGTAGTACTTCATTAATGGCAGAGCTATTTCACTCTATTCTTGGACATACACAGAGGTCAGGACTTGTTGAGTCTGTTTTCACAGATGAAAAGATTTGAGGCAGCTGTAAAGAACTAAACAGTGCTTCCATACACAAGAAATGTCACACATTTTTCAAATCTTTTTCAGTGTTGATTTTAAAGTTGAAAACCTCAAAAGTAGCTCATGTTTAAATCAGACAGTTAATACACGTTAAAACTTTTTTTTCAGATTTTCTCCTGAAGATTAAGTTCATATTCAAAATACATACAAACATATCAATTGGAAATTAAAGCTATCAAAATAAGACCTTTGATCAGTCAATCAGTCAGTTTGTGACAAACTCTTTTGACGGAGTTGCCTTTTTGTAATACACAGGTACATTACATCCTGTGCTTTGAAGAGGCTATGGCCTCTTGGAAAATTGCTGTCTAGGTTTCTTAGAGTGTAACTGGAAAAACTGTAAGGACAGAATGTCTCACAAATAGCTTTTTTTTTTTTTTTTTTTTTTAAGCGCAGCTCGGGGGATTGCAGGCTAGCTGAGGACACTCTGGAATGGTCTTGGTTGATCTTCTGTCTGTGTCTAGGCTTGCGACTACACAGACATTGCTTCGCAACCTCAGTGCTTTATCCATGGCGGCTTGGGTATGTGTAATGTAGGCAGGGGCATGGTTAAAGGCATTGAGCAGCATTTGTTTGAGCTCATTTGCTTTGTATGACATACATGATATGATACATGCCATGAATTGTATACATCACAGCGTAGATCCTGAAACTCTACATCGTGCAGCTTGAGCGCTTGTGCATATTATTTTAGAATATTAAGGAGTTTTTTTTTTTTTTTTTTTTTAGCTGATAAAGATAATGATACATACATGTAAAATATGTTTTGGAAGTGACATGGTCGAGATACTGTAAGCAATCTAAACCCACAGCTACATTAACTCCTATCTAATTATAGTTGGCAACAGTTGAAAGCTGAAGGTGTGAAATATTCTAAGCCCTGTATCATGTCCCAACCTGCCAGATGATCCATCTGAGAGCACCTGTAGCAGGGATTTACCCTGTTTAAATACAGGGTTCCCCTTATCAGCATTTGGCAAAAGATAGCACCACGAAGACTGGATGGGTGACAGCACGCTCAGGGAAAATAGGACTGATAGATGACACTTTGGCTTTGAATCAGGCCTATTTGGATTTAGTAGCACTTTGTCAATGTCTTGACTTGCAGACATTAAAAATGGAGATGCCAGGAAGGCTCAGTATCATACTTCTGGTTAAGGAGAAAAGCAGGGTGCAAACTGAATCTGTAAAAGAGGAAAAGAAAATAGCAATGTAATTTTAATCACATCCAGAACTATAAATGTAACCCTGAGCTGTAGCAATGGTAATCAGAAACAGAGTGGCCCCGTCAGGAGCCAATTCATTCCCTGTTTTTCATTAAAATGCTGGCCACTACTTCTCACATCTCGGTGTGCATTTAAATAGTTAATGGACTGCCCATCCGCTTGGCTACTGTAAGTTGATGGGGTAAAAAGAGGTGGTTAAGAGCCCTTCAAAAGTTTCTCTTCCAGATCAGAAAGAGTGACTTTACAGTCTTGCAATATTCATGATGTGTTTAGGAACTCTATACCCTTTCCTTGCTTTGAAGTTAAAGTAATACCAGATTCCATCCGTTCCTCGAAACGGCCCAATCTCTTTGACCACTCAGTAATTGGGCACCAATATAAATACATTTTTCATCACCTCTTGTTTTTCTTCAACTGATAAAAGTAAAGAATGTGTTGATTATACTTTTTCAAGGGAAATGTGCTCGTCAGTGCACTGATCACATTGCACAGGATGTCTGTACACTCGTTCTACAAGTTTTCCTGTTGAACTAAATACGCGGATAAAGTATGTGCCTCATGTTTTCCTCACCTTGCTAAACAAAGGTGTCTGATCTTGTATACAATGCTCATGTTAGGGTAAATTTTTTTGGTGGATTCAGATAGATGACACACAAGCAGCCACTCTTATGGGGAAGTAGAGTGAACTGTGATAAGAAGGGAGAACACTAAACGTGAAGCGTAACTCTATATAGGTTCAGGATACCTGGTAGGAAGTCTGAATTGTTTCACTGAACTCATACAGAGACTTTCGCACAAGCAGCAGGACGTCTTTGAAGGAAAGCATAAAATATTAAGGGGAAGTGGATCCCCCAGTCTTAATGCGGACATGAGTCAGGCCACACATAGGCTTAAAAGATGAATCCTCTTTTTCTCTCTGTCTTTTGCTGCTTCTCTCGCTTACTCACTTTCTCTCAGTCAGCATGGTAAGCAAAGTACCATGATGCTTTTGGTTTTGCAGACTTCAAATATGTTTGTCTGCTGTTGCAATTTCTCACAGACAGAGACTCAAAGCTCACACCCAACATACACGCATTCACTGATCGAAAGTGCTTATTTAATTCCTCCACAAATAATACAACTTCGCAATTTGTGTAAATAACTAACATTTAGAAAGAAAGGGTGCAGCAACAATGTTACATGTGACTCTTTCACATAAATTTAAAACATCAACTTTCCATAAGATCCATTAAATATCCACTAGGTCCAGTTATATGTACAGTTATATGTCCTCAGTCTCCCATAACCAGTAGTATTACTCCCATCCCATCATATGAATAGAAAGAAACAAAACATGAAAGGAAAGAAAACCATTTAACATATAAAATGAAGACAATACAATGAGTTCGTTTGTCTTTAATATTTTGCCCCCTGAAAACCATTTTTTCTCTCCACATTACTGAGAGAGGGATCCAAACCTCATCTGCAATGAACATCCATATGTTACTGATGAAGCCACTTTGAAAAAAAGGGAACATGTCTGTTGAGACAGTTCACCAAGTACAGTTCACCTGATCTAATTGATTTTAGATGTTGATTTGTCCAAATATCACTGATGATATTGTCATTGTGTGTGATAGTAGTTTTAAGTTTAGAATCCTCTCCAATGAAGAAAGCAGTCATTTAAATTTGGGACTGCTCATTAGAGAAATCAGGCCAGACAACAACTTGAAAGGGTTCTATGTGTGTCTGCAGTGGGACTTTTTGTGATGTTTTCTCATCGGTATTAAGGATAGTGAAGATTAGTGAAAAAAGTAACCAGATTAAGATATAAAACAGTAATGATTATTTGTCACTCTACTGCAAATTGTGCATCTGTAAAACTGACACTTCCTCAACACAGAAAAAGAGGAAAAATAGAGTGAGAGGCAGGGAGACAGCACTCTACAGCATACATCCATCAAATCGGTGCCACTGTGCTCTGGCTTCTTTTAACCCTACAGCTATCTACCCCTCTGTCTCTATCTATCCATCTCCCATCCGCCTCTCTCTTGCAGGACTGCTCAAAGTTACTGAAACACAGTATGCCAAGCCAGATGGTCAGCCGCACGGTCGAAGCATGTACCACTCGGTTTCAACACCCCCCCTAACAAACCCTCCTCCCTACTCCAGATGGCATGCCATGCCTGGTTCTCGTGCCACAGGGGGACTGCGGCAGTATCAGTGTGACTCAAGTGCCTTGGGGCATAGACCGCGTGCCCGCGTGTGTATGCGCGTGCCTGCTGTGTATGTGGCTCCATCCCGGCTTGTTTCGTTAAGCGTAAGTGTGTGTGTTTGTCCCGTAAGTGCTCTTGTTGGCTTGTTTGTTTTAGAGAGTCCCACAATCAAAACCAGTCCTCTCAGAGATTGCTGATTTATCCCCTTTGGCCAAATTTGACTGCTGTGGTTCAATATGTAGTCCCTTCACTAGTAATACTTCCCACTGAGCCTCATTGGTTAAGCAAGAGGAAAATAAGGGGCTCCCAACACCTGTCATGATTTACCAGTGATGAGGCCAGACACTTCCCCCTTTTTGTGTGTCTGCGTGCGTGTGCATACACGTTGTAGTTTGACTTCACAGCGATAGTTTGTTCACTATAGCTTATTTTACAATTTACATTGCCTACAGTTCTAAAATTGTGTCTTTTAAGTAAAAATTTAAATCAGTCCCCACCTTACTACTCCAGTTTTTTTCTTGATAATCACCATTTATTTATGATTACATGCTTTTTTCTTTCTTATTTTTGAAAGTTTTAGTTTGTTTCAGCCTTTGCTCATACACATCTCCATATACATATAGTATTTCCATCCACTGCTTACATTTTACTGTCATTTGCTAATTCACAGGCTATCTGCCATCACTTTAGTTTTGACATCCATGTGTATTTCTATAATTGCAATACACAGTATGTGTGTGATCCTTGTGTTTAACATTGCTCTATGTGCCGCAGACACATTATGCAGGAGCCCACGAACTGTAGCTTTACATAAAAAATAAACATACCAAAGGAATTGCTCTGCAGTGTTTGTGTTTATTGTTAGAATAACAAAGATATCTTCCTTCTTTGCTGTTTATCCTCCTGCACTACCCTGCAAATGTCAGGGGGCTTTGAAAAGCAGCAAAAGGGGGATCCAGAGGATGAACTTTGCCTCTGATCTGGGAATATTTCTGCTGATCACACTTCTAAATTAAAAAGCAGTTATGAATAATCCTCACTGGAGACTCTACTTAAATTAATGCCTCAATTAGATTGGGAACATTAAAGGTAGTAATGATTCCACTCCTCTGTATTGTAATTTAAGGCCTGCTTGCTCTTCCCTGGGAAAGCAGCTCTTTGCAGTGAATATATTAGAGTAGATTAATGAGGGGAGGATATGGAGGTGGCTCGCACTGAAAGCCAGGCCACTCTCCATCCTCTCTTCAAACAACCTAATGGCATGAAAAGAGTAGGTTTATCAATCATGCAGTCTTTGTCAAAGCAGAGATTGCCGGATACCTGTGCCAAACGTTTTGGATGCAACTCTCAAACGTAAGTTTACATGAATTTTAACTCTTCCAAAAGCAGCATACAGTGGGGAAAGCAATTTTATCTGCCATCTAAGCAAGGGCACAACTCAGTCAGGACCATCACCTTTCCCTGTGCTGTTGTGAGTCACTTCATGGCTCCACCTGAGCACTGGGGTGGGGTTGTAACGATCGCTGCTTGTAAGTGATCCATCCCTAATCGATCCAGACTGTCAGCACGGGCTAGACATTCACCTCTGCCTGTTATCTCTATCTGTAAGGAAGCCTGCCTCAGCCGTGGCACTGACCACAGCCTAACCTAGCTGGTCAGCTCACGTCACAACCTCCTGTCATGAAGATGAGTCACCTGAAACTTCCCCTAAGGTTTCTGTGGTTTTCCATCTAATAAATTCAATTTAACTTAAGTGAAATTAACAGTAGAAATGTGTTGGCTTCTTTATATCATAGTAATAGGTTAAATCTATGGTGACCTTATTTTCAGTGAAACAATATGATGATTGGAAGTCCTGCACAACACAGAGGATTACCATGTTTATCCTCCTATAATCCCCATAAACAATAAGACACAACAAGCTACATGCTAATTAGCTTCAGGCAGGGGCAATCAATCAGAGAGCGATAAATAGCCCCTTGGCTTTCTAGCCACATGTAAGACGGGTAAGTAAACAGCTAATATCTCAGCTGCTACCTGTGGCGTTATCACCACCATGGGCACTATATGAAATGACACCATGTGAAATGCCCTTCTGCTAGTTAACAGCTTCAGAAGAGGCAAATACAATGTCAAATCCCTCAAATGTTGCATATAGAGTAACATTTTGGATGAAGTTTGGAACGTCAAATTAATGTGGACTTTTTAATACAAGTGATTCAGATAAATTGTCAATTCTCTCTGTAACTCCCCATTTACAATCAAACGTGTAAACATTTATCACATGCCCCAGGCCTGTTGGTAGGACGGCTCTGTTGGCTGACAGGAGACCATTTTGCCATCCTGCATATTTGCCTATTCAGACGGGGAATGGGCAGAACCCCTCAAGCAGAACACATTTAAGAGGTGCGTTTTGAGGACTTCATGTTTGCAAATAACTAGCAGGTACACACATAAAACCCCTCACCTGCTCCCTATGAAAAGACTTGTTGAAACCCAGACAAGTGCGGATGCTCAGGGACTCTCACCAGACGCAGGCAGGAGGAGACAGGTTGTGTAGTGAGATGGAAGAAGGGAGGAGGGGGAGAAGGGTGGCACACGCTCTTTCCTTGTCCGTGCGACGCCATGATAAGGAGACACTAGTGCTTGTTTACATGCGGCAATGGGAAAACAAATTGAAAATCCCTGCCGGGACGCAGATGCATATCAAAACAGGATTATTTTAGAATAATCGCCAATGCCACAAACTGTCACCAGCTAATCTCCACTTTGTTAGAATTCAAATTACTTTCCCATGTTTACATTGCCATTACTGCAAGGGCAGGAACCAGAGACTCTATGGGGGCCTATTTGCACAAGAGTAGCAATAAAAAACAGATAAAATAAACTTTCCATAAATATTCCAGACCAGAGAGAATGCTCAGGTCCTGTCGGTGCAATAGGAATATTGAATAGGACAAGCTCTTGGAATAATAGAGTGTGAAAGGCCCAGCTATGAAGCACAGGCAGCAGACAGATTCAAATTGGGATGGTTTGACCATCTGGCAGTGAGATAGACTGGAAAAGGGAAGAGTCAATCAGAAGTGGACAAAAGAACTAACAGAGTAGCCCCTTGCTGACCTCCACCTGGCCAGGATGTGTCAGCTTCAGCGAGAGCGAGACAAGCAAATCTGGACTTGGCGAAGAAGAAAAGAAGTGCATTAAGTTTGAGCTCTGTCGGAGGCAGAGGCGTCTCTTGTCTCTGGATCAGGTTGCTGGTGTTTATCACTTCTAGCTGTGCTGGCACTGAGGGCAGACACACTATCCCTTATCCAGTACTGTCAGTCAGCGGGCCGAGCCATCTAAGTCAAAGCAGCCCTGAACATCGGCCTGCTTCAGCATTAGAGGGAGTCATGGAAAAACACACAAGGCTTATTGCCCCATATCCCAACCGATCAATGGAGCTTGTCCTTAAGTGAGAACGGAAGTTCAAAGCTGTTGCGAAACAGTTCTCATGTATCATTAGCCTTGCTAAGTCATTACATTGTTAATTCTGAATATGCAGACTATAAAACAAATACAATTTGATACCTTTCAAATAAATTGAGTTTAAAACTAAGTCAAATAGATAATCTGCTATACATGCAGAGACAAGTAGTTTGTCCTTAGGAAGCTTAAGAGATAGTCTGCTTGCTTCTATAATAACTCTTTTCTCATGATCACAGCCTCTGTGCTCGTCTATTTCTTGCTTTGCCACACTGTCATACTATTGGCCTTATGGTTCCCAGAAGGATCGGGGAAGTGTCTTGTGGTAAAAACCACACTGTGTGACAGACACAGAGGAGACATGAGGAAAGTCGTTCTCATATATGTTTGCTGAAGAAGTGGTCACATCAAAGACTACTAACTTGTTTTCCTTTGGTTCTCCAAAGACATCCGACATTCCCGTTCTTGAAAATCTTGACAAATTCACTTACACATTATGCATGCCACTGTTTCCTTTAGCAAATAAACATAGCATAATTGTTGAGGCCTAAATATCATGCTGGATGACCAAACACATATTGATGGGGTTAACTCGGAGTGGTTAGATTTACAATGTAGGCCTGTTTCTGTGAAGCAAAGCATGGATTCTGAGAGGAGACGCTGTGGTGGTGACTCGAATCTGTTACTCTGCTCTGACTTTGCTATTATGTTCCCAGCCCTTGCCTCAGGCAGCAAATGGCTTTGCTCTCCGAGAGAGCAAGGAGAGGGAGTGCGGCGTGGGATAGGAGAGTAGACCAGACAGAGGCAGGTTAGATTAGGCTTGACAGGGTAATGCTTTGAAAGGAGGCCTCTTCTATGATTTATTCTCAAACACCTATCCATAATGAACCTATGCATGTTTCTATTAAGGCTGATTGAGATGGCGCTGCGTTCACTTTCTTAGACATTCAGTCCGCCGTTCTGTCTGTCCCTGTTTTATGTCTTTAAACTTCTCATCTTTCTTGCTGTCCCTTATGCACTCCCGCTGAGGTACAGCCATGAAAGTTCTTGCTGCTCCTCCTCCTCCTCCTCCTCCTATCACTCTTGAACATTACTCACTCATCAAAGATTCCCAACAGATATAATGTCAGTTAGTGGAGGCTTTGGAGCTTTAACAGCAGAGCAGGCACGCAACATCATAACTCAGAAGACAGAGCGGTTACCAGGACTTACATTGACTGTCCTCACACTCAGCACGAGCCTAAGTGCCTACTAGCTGTGTCTGCCTGCCCTCATAACTAAACCAAAGGAGGCCTCTTTTTTATTTATTTGTTTTTACATGTCTACGGAAGTGGATGGATGAGATAGTCAAATGGGAAATATATCCGAAAGGATGAATGCAAGATGAGGCTTACACTACATACAGACTCCGGAAGCGATCGAACCCATAAGCTGTTTGTTTAATCTAAATGAGAAAAGGACTGCACTACAAGACAAACAAACAAACATACTGCAGTACATAATTTGCATTACATGGCCCCTTGAAACCAGCATCACTTGTAATATGACCACTCTAAATGTTTTCCTTTTATTGTTATGACTGTTACAGCTGGAAGAGTCTCTTCTTTATTCCAAAAAGAATAAACTCTCACACTTCAAGCCTCATCCTGTCATATCACCATCACATGTCCCTGATGAGTGTATTTTTATTTTTTACCTGCTTTCATTTCCATCTCTGAGGGCATGAGTTCACACCATAACTTCCTGTGACTGCAGTGAACCAGGCCCGATAACAGTGGTTTCAGCTAAGTAGGGTCAAAGTTGACATCAGAACATTAGAGCAGCGGGTAAGAGAAAGAGCTGTCTCTGCGTGGACAAACCAAACAGGAAACAGCATTTTACTCTGCGAGGCTGACAAAGATATGACTTTAGAGAGAACTAAGATGAGGATACGGTAAGATATGGAAGCCTGCTTTAAGCCATGGCAGGAAGGAACAGAAATAGATACCATTCTTTCAGCAATGCTGGGAAGGTGCAGTTCATACTGGACACTTGACAAAAGACAACACAAATAACAGTAAGACTAGAAATTTGAAGGTGCTGTTTTGTGTTCAGAGAGTAGGCAGTCCTCATGCTGGGGAGAGAACTGATTTTAAATAAATTCCTGTTGTATATGATTATGGATTTTCTATTATTTGCGGTATGTCAGGGACAACGGTCAGTGTTGGCCATCTGCTCTAAGTTGAAGGATAAAAGACAAAGCTATAAAATGTGTGTGTTTAATATTTATATCTGTAATGATGACAGCGCAGTAATTTGTGTATCCATCCATTTCAAACGCATCTGTACACACATTCCTACAGCTGCATACTGGACTGTAGTTGTTTTTTGTTTTTTTTTAATTTCTAATCATATCTGAGGTACTGCAAAGTATTTGTGCATCATTGAACATATTGCCAAAATATGCAGCTGATGTTCAGTCCTCAGGCACTTTCACACTGTCTTCTTTTCAGGTATGAACATTTTATGAGGAGCCAGAAATCAGTATATTCAAGGTAATTCACTATAAACTCTTTCACATTAAATGCATCATTAGAAATGTCAAACGATATAACTATAAATAAAGCAGCTTCCTACAACACACATACTGTTAATGCACAGGGGTACAGATACAGAGGCAGCAGCACTAACAACAGCCACATAGCAGACTGCATTAGTGTTTTCTCACTAACAGCAGAAAGCTCAGGTCATTCTGTACCATTGCAATAAATCCAGTTAATTCATTGTCAAGACAGTTTGCTGAAAACCAACATTCATTATGTAAGCTCGCTCAGTGGAACATGTCAGTAGGCATTTTTAGATGTTCAGAGTCTGTTAGTGTTTTCAGTTGCAGAAGCAGGTGCATTCCGGTGACTTTTGAGGAGGTGAGAAATTATACACTATATGTTCCATTGAAAACTTCACTGCCTCGCTTGCACTCACTTCTGCACCCCAACCCCAACTCCACATGCACCTCCAACCTACAGATGTAGATCCACTGCCTGCATTTGAGCGCAAGCTAATCTCCACAAACACAAGTGTCCAACACATCTGCGAACCTCAGTTTGACCACTGTTACCACAGGTTATCTTTGGAGCCCCCCCTCCACACGCCTATTGAAACCACTCTTCACCTAACCACATGGTCAGTTGATTATGTTTTCCAGTACAAATCTAGTTTGGGAGTTTTCAGGTCATATTTTCTTTTTCTTTTTTTTTTTTTTTTTTTTTTTGCAGCTTCCCAAATGTAATGCAGTTTGAGAAAAATAAACTTTCATGATAATCTGGATGAATTCTAATGAGATAAAAAGTTCTGTGTGAATGTAAAAGGTGTGAATAAATTTGGCTGAGTTAAATTTAAAAAAATATATATACAATTACCTTATATATGATTTAAGACACAGTTCATCTAGAGTTTGTTGTTGTTGCTCACACGTTACTAGAAAACACGGCTGGAGCAGTCACAACCCACATACTGCGCTCCTGAGGGAGGAGTGTGATGATGATGATAATGATAAAACATCTGATGATTCACACTTTACTGTCAAAGGTTGTCAAGGGAACACTCGCTCACACGCCTTGAGAAAGCAGCGTGCGATTGCAGCATCGTGTCTGGTATTGACTCACATCTCCTCTGCTGTGTTTCTGGGCCAGTTGCATTTAGTCGCTCAGTGGAACATATCAACGAGCATTTTAAGATGGAAACAATTAAGAATTGTTTTTCACATACCCCAAGAACCATTTGTATATCAAACTGAAATATTTGTTTTTGAATGCTTTCTAGATGTTAAACAATGATTGCTTGGATCGTGTCACTTGATGTCTGAATTCAAAGCTGAGGCTGATGTACGTATTTTCATGTTTTTATTTCTTCTGATTATTTCATAGCATCTGAAATATTTTGGCTTATGACACTCACATAGTCATCCAAGCAGCTTATTCAAATTTCTTCAAAGGCATAAAAGTGATTTAAATGTGGGTTTTTAAAAATGCCATAAAAAGCTAAAGCTTTATCAGCTACACCTCTGCAGTGATCACGAAGCACATGGTAGTTTTACCAACTTTCATGAGAAAGTACACAGATCCAATGGTTCTTTCTGTTGTTACTGTTCGGTGGAACTGAACAACTGACTGTTGCAGCAAACTTTGACACTATGAAGCCACAAATGCTGTCAGTTACTCTGCATTTGCATGTTGTGTTTATAGTTATTAAATTGTAACCCATTATCCACTTGGATTTACCTTTCTCTCACTTTTGTTATTTGTACATAGTGAAAAAGCAGTTACAGCAGTCGTCTTACAGTGAAAAAAATCACTCGTGCAATTCCAGGCTTGAGCGCCTGCGTCTGTATACTGTAGTTTGCATTCTGTGTGCGTGTGTATGTGTGCCTGACATGTCAAGGGTGTGCCTTGCCCCGTCAGCTGGAATTAGCTTTAGGCTTCGATATGCTTTAGGTTTGGCAAAGTTGTGTTGGAGGATGTTTGGATGTGTTTCCTCCCACTGTCCCAAAGACTGTTTGATGTGGTTGTATGTACGGACGCAGCATCCCACACTTGTACACATCACAACAACATTGATAGCCGTTCTAATCAGTTGCTTGTCTTGATTCATCATTACTGTTTTAATCTGTTATATGTAGGTGTCTATTAGGTTTAAATGTGATTTTGTGTGGTTGTGTGTCTGTGTGTGGAGACCTACTAGCTGCACACAGTGAAGTTTCTTCCCTCCATGAGTGGGATCTCGGTAGAAAAAAAGATGCAGGGCTCCGCGTTCCAATTGTGTCTAATGCGCGAGTGGTTTTCGCCTTGTTGCTGTCTCATGCAAAACCTGGTCTCATTAACTCTTTACAATGAGGAGATTGGGACTATGAGGATTACTCTCCAACACACTGTTAAACTTCTTGACAAGTGGGCCACCTCCTGTCACAAAGAAAGCGTCCAAAACAAGGACAAACTCATTAAAGTCAGTGCTCAGTTGGTGATCACCTCATGTCTTATGTGTTAACTACTAACAGGCTGTTGTAACTCTTAAATATTCTGTGAAAGTAGATATTGTAATACCGTTGTGCACACAAGTTTTTTTTTAGTGCTTTTATCTAGAAAAAAATGAAAACAGATATGATTTGATTGAAAGTGTGTAGTTATTGGAGCTGAGCAAATAACTGCATCAACAGAACTCCTGAGCGGCAGCAGTCACACCACACCAATTGTGTAGTAGTTTGTTTTTCTGCCTCAGATAGAGCATAACTAGATTAAGATTGACCCTAAATTGTTCTCTAACAGCTGAAATTATATGTTGGAAGTGATCATTGAAACATTTAGAAAATTTTAAATCATTAAAA
>OMNM01034474.1:0-24966 GCA_900302745.1 Parablennius parvicornis | reverse complement strand
ACAGTGTTGGATGGGTAATTGGTGTTATTTTCTGTGCCGTTGGTTCTGGGGGTGGTGGACGATCGGTTATGGAAGCTATGCAGAAAATGTTCAGCAGGCAGAAAGAGAACAACTTCAAATGGGTCTTCCAGATCTGCAGGATCTCTGGATGATCGCCTTAAACACCATCCACAACCCTCCCCGACACTTTCTCCCAATTCGGAGCCCCAAACACTCCAACAGTACAGACTGGGGTCACAAATGGTGCAAAGCCTGGAACCCTAAAGTCCTCATCAACTGAAAAAGGCCACAATAAAATATTCATCAAGGAATTTCCTTTTGTCTGAATATTTTAGCATATTGAAACCATTTTGGTTTGCAGATCTCAGTGACTAATAAGACCTTGCATTGTTTCTATATTTGTCAAATATCTGCTCACGCATTATATTGGATGTATAATATTCATGGGAAAAAAAAAATCAGGTTCAATGGAATCCCATCTTTTCAAGTTTTATTTAGCCAATTTTCCAATTAAGTGCAAAATATAGCCTTGCTATGATAATATTAATGGCATTAGAACCACAGACGTCAACAGAAAGGAGAATAAACAATGTAAATACCACAAGAAAACCCACAGAAAATGAAGGAATAAAATAAATAAATAATTCTAGGCCTATACTGTCGCTTGAAGTAATTTAAATGTAAAACTGCAAATTACAAATATTCATTGAACATAAGTTGGATTTAGCAAAATACCATTATATAAATACAACTGCAAAATTAGTTAAAACTTGTATATTCCTGAAAAGAGAGAAGTGAATTGTAATGTATTAAGTGTGAGTGTGTTGTTGAATTTGAATGATATCTGATTTTGTTCCAGCTCACCGTGAACATCTCCATCCTGAGCCATGGCGTTGATCTTCTTGTTCGGCAGGACTTGAACGTGTTTGCCGCTGGTCCTGCTGTAGAGCTGGTAGATCCGGATTAACCTGCGGCTCACCTGGTCCGTCACTTTGCTCTGCTCGCTTACATGCTGCGTGAAATTAGGCGGGGACTGATTGGTTACCTGTCAGAAATTAGATGGCACCACAATCATCAGTTTGTGTTCTATGAGCTGCTTTTTTTTTTTTAATTTTGAACATGCAAATCTAAGGAATAAACCACATGAAAAGTGAATGAATGCTGTCCAATTAACTAGAAACAGTAAATAACTTAGTAATAGAGAAAAGCAGAAATATCTGAAATCAATTGAATACCATAAAAGAAGAAAAAAATCTGAATTTAATGTCAGAATTATGACAATAATAGCCACATACAATTCATTCAAATAATAATATCCGTGTGACCTCGAGTTGTATTTGAAACAATGCGCAATGGATGAAATAACTAAACTTTATTTTATTGTTGGGCTAAATTTGTACATTATTTTTAAAATGTCTTTCTGTCCAGCAGCCGTTTTGTTGCGTTCTGGTAGAATAGCTCTGAATGACGGTTACTTAGAACCCCACGACATTTTATGTGAGCGCTTTTCCCCGGTCCCGGTCATCCGTATGTGTCTCTCCCGTGCCAGGGCCGCCGCGTCCGGCACAAGCTGCCAGCAGGCCGCGCACCGAGGGACAGTGCTGTGCCACTAAAATACCACGAACAGCATCCACCCCTCCTCCCCTCGCTGGTATTAATAAATTACATGTCTAAGGTCCATAAAGCTAACCCTTATTGTAGCGGCCACATCAGCATGGTCATTAAATAGTAGATGGAAGAAATTCAACAACCTACCTGAGCATAGTAGGAAAATACAAAAAAGTGCAAGCATCTGTAAAAGAGGAAAGAGCACAAACAAAAAATTACTTATTGTAAGACGTGTGGATGTTTACGCATTAACGGAGGGCAAAGGGAGGAGGAACTCACATATATGGAAGTCTGGATGGCACGGGTCGCATGATGGATGGAGGTGAAATCTATTATTAAGAAGAAGTCCAGGAGATTTCCGGGGGATTAAGATGAAGCCCAATGATTCGAGCAAAATCCACAAAAAGGTCAGAGGTGCTGACAGTGACACATCTTCATCCGTCCCTGGAAAACTCCCTAAAGGCTGGCAGCTTCTATACCAGCTGAATAAAGCAGGACAACCTGCTCCAGCCAGAGGGAGAAACCCACTAAATGAAAGGCCACTTGCAGAAGGTCCACACTGGGCCAAAGTTTAGTGGGAAAGGCGCAGGATGAGTTTCTTTCTTTCTTTCTTTCTTTCTTTCTTTCTTTCTTTCTTTCTTTCTTTCTTTCTTTCTTTCTTTCTTTCTTTCTTTCTTTCTTTCTTTCTTTCTTTCTTTCTTTCTTTCCTTCTTTCCTCTTCTCGTCACAAAAGTTTGGGTTTGTTTCCACTTGCCTTTACAAAATCACAAAATAAGCATCAGACATAAAAACAGGCCCCTTCAGAAGAAAGTTTACTTGATGACAGCAGCCTCTTGTGGCCAAACATAGAAAAGCACAACCAAAAACTGAAATGTAAATACAAAAGTATGGAAAGTCTCAGGGGTTTATTATCACCCATTTAGATGTTTAACCCTTTATTAGACATTTATAGGACATTTTGACCTTTAACAGTCATTGAGGCATATTTGAAGAAATGTTTAATCCTTTTAGACAAAATAAAAACCTTTACATGTCGTATATATACAATAATATAAATGTAAGAGAGCACGCTTGATACAAATTTAATTTCACAATTAAAAATCCCTGTGAAATCATCTCTCACTAGAGTTATGTAGTTAAGTTACAATTTCTAAAGTAGTACTAAAATATTCCCTTTTACGTCTTATAGTGTAACTATTTAATTACTTCATCTTTGAGTCTGAGTATGAAAAGAAAAAAAAAGGTAAAAAAAAAAAATGCTGAAATTACTAAATGTGGCCACTTACTCATGAAGAGTTAAAACTGTAAAAGGCATTTATCAATGAAAATGTTTTGAACTCAACATAGGGCACAAGTAATTATATATGGTCACTTCTTTTAAAACGCTTACCTTTATAAGTTCATAACAATTACAATAACTAACAAAAGATAACATTATTTGCAGGACATTGGTATTGTGTGTTAATTTAGATTAGGAAACAACAGGATTGTAAAAACGTTTTGAAAATATCTTGTGAGAAATTTGTCCTACCCAGAATTATCTATCAGTTGTAAATGTGTCAATTTTGTGAGTTTTTTGAGTAACATAAAGGGTTAAAATGTTCCTATACTTTATAAAAGAACTGACATTAGGAGAGTTACATCCATTAACTTTTGGCTCTCTAAAAATGGCTCTTATATTTTCTTCAAGGTGAGCTGCACGCCTCTTTCAAATAACTTTCCCTGACATTCTCTCATTGAGTTCTTTTGTAGCAGTTTGAGCCCAAAGCTGCTGTGGTTGGTGGTTTGCACTGATAATTGTGTCACTCATTTCATTTTTGTAAGAACTTAGTGGTGTTTGAAATTTTGTTGAGGTTCTCTTTTAGTTTAGAGGCTCACCAGGAAAATCAAGCTTTGTTATAATTTTGTGCTTGTGTGTCCTATTTTTTTTTAATAAAGGTGACATATGCTTCTAATTCAGAGTTGAATTGTTCGAAACTATGACTTGAAGACAAATTTGCAGTTAGGTTTTGTGTTTTTGTTATGTTCAGTTTGATCTTGAGAACCTTCTGGCTTACACCCTGTCGATAAAGGTCACAGCGAAATCTCTAAAATCAATTGTTAATGAGTCTTGTCAAATCAAAACACACCACATAAAAACGGGTCCTGTATTTCACTGCTCCATCAAAGCTGAAGTTAATTTTCAAGCACTCTTTGATCTTTACAGATCTGTGCCTTTGGTTTCCATCCTTCCACAGCAGAAAGCCACGGTTGGAAGGTCTGAGTTAAATCAGTAAAAATGTCAAAGAAGAGAATCGCTTATCTATCACTGAACTCGGATCAAAACATGTTCCTCCAGGATATTTAAGGCTTTCGCAAGAAAAAGAGCCGTGATCTGGACTCACTGATAAAATCCTCCTGATAGCTGAGGATGTGTTGAAAGCTTCCACAACATGCCTCAACGTTGCTACCTCAGCTATGTTCTGTGTGTCTCTTGAGATCTTAAAGACAGTGTACCCACTGCCACGCCATGCTCGGCTGACTCCCAACTTGACCATAAAAAAGACCTAAGTGTAAATGAAAATCTACTTGTCTAAATCCAGAAAGCCACATCACCAGTGAACTTACTGGTGCCGTTATTTGTTGTATAGATATACGAAAAGTGAACTTTCTAAAAATAAGCAGAATTATTGAAAAACTAAGTCAAATGTATATACAAAGAAATGGCTGTATTTTATTGTATTACAAAACAATATTGTTGTATTCTGTATGAACTCGAATTTGCGTCTGTGGCAGTATGACGAAAGCAGTCACTTTAATTAGCAGCATAAATCTATAAATGGAAATATGTTTTCTAGTGGGAACGTTTGAGAGAGACGTGGTTTCTATTTGGTTGTTAATCCTCTCTCCCTCTAGAGGGAGTAAGAGCCTACAGATCCATGAGGTACAAGTGAATCTGAAGTAATGCTGGTAAGTGGGGCTGATGTGGGGGACATGATTTGCGCCCATACACTTTTTTTTTTTTTGAATACTCACGTCAAAGAACCGTGTACAGATCAAGGTGAAAAGATTTGAAAAAATAAATAAATAAAAACTCAACTGCATCACATCATTTTTTCAGATTACACATGAAGAAAATCCCATCGTTCCCGCTTTCATCTGTTATGGAACATATTGATTTACCACTCCAAGCAGCAAAGTGGAATCAAGATGTCCACAGCCAGAATCTCAGTGGGAGAGCAATGTAAGCGGTAGGCACTGGACTGAAACGGGGCACCATAACTAATCACTCTGATCTTATTTTATTATTTATATCCCCACAGCTGGGTGAAGGCTGGCTGTTTGATCAATTCTCCATTTCTTTTATCAGCACCAATCCACTGCCACTACCTACTACGCTAAATTATTCAATTGGGCCTGCTTTGTTGTTAATAGCAGTGATCATTCTTGCTTAAATGGCATAATGTATGCGCTGACAGCCAACAGTGATACAAACCTGTCTCTAGGGACACAAATCCATCAGTGGTGAGCGCCTATCTGCTACATTAGTGATTCCAGGCACCACTGAAGCACGGGCAAGTAAAATACGCTCAACAGCAAGGTATATGGAAAATGTCCCGCTCCTCAAGGCCACAGCCATAAATGACTGGGCTTTCACTTTACAGCCAACGTCCCGTGGAATAAAGCTGATATCAAACGGACAGAGCCTCCGCTGTGTGGTTTAAAAGGATGGGAAAGGCGGAATGGATGTTAACTCAATTGTAGTGATTTCAGACAAGCCAGGGAGTCGAGCTGGATGTTGTTATTTATGCAGCAGAGTTCAGGGAAAAGAACAAAAGATAAAAAGATAACACTGAAAGGGATTATTCCTGATTTAGACACACTGTGCCAAGAACAGGAAAAGTTTCACAAAACCCAGAAATCTTTTGATTTGGGAGGCTACAAACTCCACACTTTACAACTATTCGCAGCAAATCAAGCTTCATGAGAGGTTTTCCTTTTTTTGGGGAGGGGGGTTGAAGCATTTGCTTTAAGGTCTTTTGTGGCTTGTTTAGTTGCCCTTCCCCCCACAAAAGGACCCTGTCAACACTAGTGGTTAGATAAAGGTCGCAGTGCCACAGGGTCACTCTTGTGTTTGGGGTTTTGACCTTTTCTCTCCCTTAATTCCCCAACACCACTATTACTGCTGCTGAGGCGCCATAAAAACAGGGGAGCTACAGGCAAACATAAATCTTGGGGTTGAAATAACAAACTTTTTAATTCTTTCAGTTTTTAATTTTATTCCCTTCGTAAGATTTTGCTCAATGAAGTTAAGTATTATACTACTAACAGACCCCCTGGCAACATAATTACATTCAATGATAGATTTTTCTTTTCACCGTTTGTCCAATCAAAACATCTGAAAAGTTATTTGAAGTAAAGAGATCAGATGAATACACAAATAAGGCCATTGGTGCCTCAGTGACTTGTCAACTAGCATATGTTTACTGTATGCCCCATATGGCAAATAAATATTAATCATAGTACTGCACTGGTCTGTTGATCTGACTTTACAAAGAAAATTCAGCCACATGAAATTAGGACTGCATTGATGCACGCATTGGTGCACGTAGAGAAAGAAAAAAAGAACAAGTTATATTGAGAATCGTTTGAATAAAAAATTAAAGCATGCTGATATACACATCTTCATGCATCCGTTCAAAGGCATTTGGGTGAATTCACCAGATGCTGAAACAGCTTCGTATTTTTCATCAGTGGTTTGCTTAATCTGGTTTGAGATGGAGTGAGAGCCGGGAGGAACCGAGAGGGAAGATGCACGTTAACCGCAACACTTTTTCCCCCCTCGCACACACAGAAGATTCATTCCACTGTGATATGCGAGCGAGGACTTCACACTGTTCGCCTATTGAACCTGACGCTGTTAAACGTTTCGCTGAAACGTGAGGAGGACATACAACCTCCATTGCTAATCTTAACTGACCATATGATCCCCATAAGTCCTGGGGCACAAACCACATTACTGGCTGTACTTCATTCAAAGGAGATAAATAATATAGAGACAAACACTTTGGTCTTCAAAGTCTCATCTGGTGTTGTTAATCATTTCGTTTTGACAGTTTAAAAGAAAACCTCACCCTAAAGCACTCGGCACATGTGAGTCAGTTAGCAGAAAGAGGAAGAAAGAATTTAATTATTTAGTAGGGGAATTTGGCTTGGAAGGTCAGGGGGTGTAATCTAGTAAATTGGACAGATTCCTTTGGGGAGTGGCTCCACAGTACAGCTCCTTCCTCCAGATCTTGCACTGGGTCTATTTCTCATGGACTGCATTTCTGTGGTTCATTCCTGTGCTGGTTCAAACCATCGTCCTCCACCTTCTGCTGCATGGAAACCAGATGGAGATGAGGAGTGCACCGCCACACTGAGCCAAGCCTTCTGCTTTTCCATCAAGGCTCCAAGAAAAAATCTTCTGTTATTAACAATAACCCACTTATTACCAGCATCCAACCACTTTTTAAGAAGCCTTGAGGCCGTGCATCAGGAAATGGTTCAAAAGCAAATGTGGTGAAACCACAGTGAGTGGTGGAAAAAGGCTGCAGTTTGGTGGCCGTGTGCCATTCTCAGGTCTGAGCAGTGCAGCGGATCACTTGTAACAGCAGCTTGGGTTTGAGTCTGCACGTCTTTTTTTATAATGTCACAGCCTTTATTTCTTTAACGCAGACTGAAAGCCCTTTAAAAACTTGCATCATCCTTGAAAATGCTGTGATTGAGGATTGAACTGCATGACCCTTTTCACATTTAACACATCATCTGCCTGCTAATTCAAGGCAAAGTGGTTGACTGAATATGAGATCCATTTTGTGCAAATTTATGCACTAATCCAGAGCATTACTTGAGATAAATGCTGAGATAAGTGCTGACAAGATAGTGCTCGTATCATCACAAGTTAAAAGAGATGTCTTTGGTGCATTTGCTGCAATGCTCTGCAAGTTCACCAAAATCACATAAGGTTACGATGAGGATAAAGAACAAACTGAAATTCTTGAACAGAAGGAAATAGTCTAGATCTTGGATTCTATGCAGGTACTAGTGTTTTGTTGAGCATAAATATTTATACATAATCATGGAGAGGATATTTAAAAAAAACAAACACCATTCTTCTTATTTATTCTGTCAGCAGTGCAATCTATTGTCAACATTAGAACAAACATATTTAGGCAAAGACACGTTTAAATAAATAAAAAAAAATAAATAGAAATAGCTTTACCATAAACACAGCAGGGAGACTTGAATTCATCCCCATGGATCACCCCCACCCGTCCCTGAATCCCAGAGCATGAGTAATTGTGAAGCCCTGTGAAATAATCGTAGCTTTCAACGCTAATGGAAGCCCTGCACATTCATTATTCAGTCCAGGAAACAGAGTGCTGCAAACTGTCGGGGGACCTATGAGTTATTACTCAGCATGAACTAACCTTACACTGCGAGGGATGTGACAGGAGCCCACTGCACTTTCTCCCCTTCTGTCTCCATCCCGTCACGTCTCCGTTCCCTCCCCGCGGCGTCTCTCCACACAGACAACCCCGAGATTGAATCACAGCTGTGGCGGTGTCAGACGGCTAGTGACGGGTGTACTGTGTGCTGCAGACAGAATGACAGACGGTCTGGGCTCTCTTGTGTCACTGTGGCGCTTGACCACCGACAGCCAAGACCAGTGGAGAAAAGCCTCCCCCGTGTTACGGCCCTCCCGGGACCGATGTGGGAGGAATGCGTCAAACGGGGCGTAGCAGCAAAGAGGGTGGAAAGGAGGGGGCTCAGTGGTGTGCTGACCTGCAGATAACACATGGCGAGAAACAGATAGGTTTGATATGTGAACATGCCCACACTTGAGCTGAAGGAAAGGGACACCGGAGGCCATGCTGCCGCAGACTAAGCTTATGACTGCAGTTAGTCTTTAACAGCAACACATATCAGACGGAATTCCAACAATGCACTTAAGCCTTTTTTTTAGTTTCACGTCTAGGACTGGGGAGTCCCACACATCACTTTCACTTCGTTTTCAAGTGATCGTGAAACAAAAGAGCTATAATACCAAGGTGAGGCCAACTGGCGTGATAGGTTACCCTGTTATACGAGACACAGTGTGTAACTAAAAAAGGTTAATTTGTTAACAGCAGATGGAAATCTCAACCTTCACGTGGACTGTTCTTGTTCGCATGTCGGAAAAACATAAACCAGTCATGCAAGACGACACAAACTGTTTTATGAGAAGCATGCGTCTATGCTTAAGCACAACACAGGGATTTCTTGGTGTTCGCTACACTGTCACGGCTATAAATCTATGCAGAATCAAAGGCAGGTTAGGAAGATAACCAGTTTTATTGTTGACAGGGAACAGAAATTACATTTTCCAAAGCGGCAGGAAAGACTCCTCCAATATGGCCACAACTCAGTCATTTTTATAGGAAAGTATCTGGTGCATGCTCCTCCAAACTGTTGGAATGTAAAGGACAAACTGGCAGGGCATGGTTTAGTGCAGCTCAGGATGTTTTTTTCTTAAAGCGAGAAAACAAAATGAATATCAGCACAAAGATAAGAGTTTCAGAGCTTCTGGCGTTTAGAGCATTTATTAGTAAACCTCCAGTTTACTCTGTGTAATTGAGTATTCTTGTCTTTTTCACTCAGGCAATTTAGCATGCCAGCATGCTGTTGTAAAAATGACCCATTTAATTTGATTAGGAAACCAAGGTTCAAGATACAGAGTGTGAAAACATGAGTGGAATGGTAAGAAGTGCGGGGCGATGCTAATGAGAAATTATCTAATGAGTGTGATGTGTGCAAAGGGTTTAGTGAGCATACATGCTACATTTGGCGTAACAAAAGCCCGAGACAAGGATAAAACAAGCAGGAGCTGACTGAATGCCCTGGGTGTTCACACAAAAATGATCAAATACGTAGCTGCACAAACTGAAATAGCTGATTCCTTTATGAATATAAATCAGAATTGCAAAGTCCTAAAAATACTCCAATAGAAAGTAGTATCAAGTATTCATGACTGAGCGATCTCCATCTGCCACTAAAGATGGTGAAATAAGGCTGAAAGTGCTATGAAGAACCCATGAGGACCGTCTGTTAAGTTTCAAGAAAAGGTTACTTTCAAACAAAACTGAACATGCTTAACAGTGAAGTGAATTAAAATTTTATTGCACATAATTCTTTAGATTTTTCTTTCCTTGCTAAATAAAGGACACTGGCTGTTGCTTCTGATGAAGTCATGGGGTTTGCAGCTCTCACTGTATCTTCATTGTGCTTTCCTTCAGACTGATGAAACACATGACGTCTCACATTCAGTCAGGCTTTGGCTACCTTATGAGACTTGTTGAAATAGTTCGAAACTGAATGTTTCTACCGTTGTTGAAGACGTAGATGTTGTCAAAAGGTTATTTCAAGACTTTGAGAGGTTTTACAGCATTTCACAGCAGCTGTTACATTAGGAGCATTTCATAAAAACCAACACAGAGTTTATGTCTATACTGGAGACAAGCCAAGGATGTGACTAAAACGTCAGACAATGATTCAAACTAAAGCAATAATTTCTGTAAAAGGTCCCAAAATCCCTTTACAAACTCAGCACACAAAGTATTTTTACTATCCAAACTATCTATTTGAAAAATAAAAATTACTCTAAATATAACTTGACTCTGTGCACACACCGTCACTTCCTCTTTACTTGTTTTTAGTGCACACCAAGCATCATAAATGGTATGTTGAGTGCTTTTTAGTTGTAAAATGCCTTCAGGTGGATTCATATCGAAAAAAGTGATGCTTTGCCAAAGCAAATGGCTAAATTAACACAGTGTTTGATTCTGACTAATGCTCCCCATCATAACAATAGTTCTTAATTTCAGAAGCACAACTATTTAATTGTTTCATATGACTGTCATATGACTATAGCCTGCTATGTAGAACATCACTATGTCCAACCCGAATAGAGATCCACAAACAGCCTAAAAACAATGCTGGTGATGATATACTAATTCAATTGTCAAGTGATATAATTATTACAAAACAACAAACTAAAATGCTCATATTTAACCATGTGATTTCTGTCATGGCCCAGAGTTCTTTCATTCATTTTTTTTTTTTTAAACAAGAATATTGTGCACACGTTTCACAAAGAGCCTTCAAGCAGGGTTCGCCTTCATACTTTACCTCGTTCATACTGATATTTTTTGCGCAAACCACAAACGATCATCTGTTTAAAATGATGAGCTTCTTTCCAAACTATTTTTCCTCCAGGTATTTATCATCATAATGACAGTTTATTTATTGTTTTTTTTTTTTTTTTGCTTCCCAGCGCCACATCCGTTCACATCGCAGAGACTCAAGCAACGCGAAGCGGTGCACTTGCTCCAGTCCGCGCCTCTGTAAACCCCCCCACCACCACCACCACCATCACCACCTCCACCACCCCCACCGATCCGCCCACCATCTCGGGAACTGAAGTCACGTGTCTCACCGCCTAGTGTCTCTCGGAGAGTCTACAGCTCCACAAATCAAACTCACCCAGCGCCCGGTGGAGAGGGAATGAAGGATGAGAAACGGATAAGTGTGCATGGACAGAAAGCCCCTCCGACGTCAGTGGAGCGACCAGTAGACGATCCGACATGCTGCCTCTTGTTCCCCACAGAAGAGGAATATGACAATGCGTCTGAATAGGACGGGAGATGAGATTCACTCAGTTTCGGGGAGCCTCTTTTTGCTGTGATCTCGGACAGTCCGCCTGTGAGCCGTGTGGCTTCAGGATTGTACGGGACAAGGAGCGCACGGCTCAGAGCCGCACCGACTTAACTGTGGCTCCAAGACGATCGGTTCTTTCTGCGTTTTCTTAAAATCTCCAGAAGGAGAACGGACCGGCGGTCTCTAGTATGAAGCCCCTGTCGGCAAACTTGTTCGCACTGCTCTTCCTGTGCGCCCTCGCCAGTATTTTCTACGTCTGGAGCGCGCTGGAGAGCCGCTTGGAGCGACACAAGCGCAGGTTTTCCATACCGGGCGGAGGGTCATTTCACCAAGGTCTCCCGGTCGACCTCTCCGCCAAAACTTTCCGGGCATTGCTGGCTGTCCCGGCGGCACAGAGACCGCACTTGGGGGGCAGGCTCGACGCTCACAACCTCACTCTTCAACCTGTTTCTGTGGGAAGTGGAGATTTCCATGTGAATGGGGATAACAAGGGGTCAACGCAGCGGGAGGGCCCGGTCAAGTTAGGCTCCCCGGTGGACGACGGGATATTCTGGAGCGAATGGCTGGAAGATCTTCTCCCTCTGGGATTCTCCGAGGAGTATGCTCGAGCGTGGCGGAGGAAAGCGAGGACCTGCCGGGTAGTGAAGCTGGAGCCTGGATGCGGGAGGATATCCAATCAGCTCGCCACGTTCGCCGACGGGACCAAAGCGTGCGTGCGTTACGGCATAAACGCGGACCAGGTGCAAGGAGAGACTTTGACTTATTACCTTGCCACTTTGCTTGGCATCACAAATTTGCCCCCTCTAATACTGTCCCAGCTGAGCAGCGACAGTGAGCAGTGGGCAGACGTGAGGACGCGAATAGACGGCTTACAGTGGAGCGACCGAGCCGTGGTGTCTCTCACCGAGTGGATCTCCAACCTGACCGGGGTGGTCACCCCGGCGCCCCTCAGGCAGGACAGCAGCGGGCTGCATCCTGTGCTGGACGAGCTGCGGAACAAGACGACGGCGGAGCTGCTGGAGCTCATGCAGTGGAGCGACCTGATCGTGTTCGACTACCTGACGGCGAACTTCGACAGGCTCGTCAGCAATCTGTTCAGCCTGCAGTGGGACTCCCGAGTGATGGAGAGGGACACCAACAACCTGCTGAGGACGCCGCGCGGGGACCTCGTGTTCATCGACAACGAGGCGGGACTGGTGCACGGCTTTCGGGTGCTGAACATGTGGGAGAAGTACCACAGTTCCGTCCTGAACTCGGTGTGCGTGTTCAGGAAAAGGACCACGCAGCGCGTCGCGGAGCTGCACAGGCGCAGAGACTCCAGGCGCAGGCTGCTGGAGCTCTACAGAGACAGCGAGCCTTTGTCTCAGGAATCGGGATTTCTCTCAGACGAGCACGCGGGGGTTCTCCAGGACAGGATAGACAGCTTATACAAACACATTTTGTATTGCAAAGGAAAGTACAGCCAGCTGTGAACAGTCGGCGCGCACAGGTGATGGATTCGTTGTCTGCACAGCATAATGAGCTTTGCAAACGCGAGTGGCACACCTGTGCTAAACTGCTGCGCATTACACAGAACTGTCTTCAATATCCAGCTGAACTACCTCCTGTGAATAGAATGTGTTGCCTACTTTATAAATAGGAGACATGTTTATAAGCTTCCTGCTGACATTTTCACTGTAGGTCCCTCTAAGAGGAAACATTAAGGCCAGTTCGTCTTTTTTTCAATTCAGATCGCTGATGTTCAACTAAATAAATGTTAAAAGTAGGCTATATTTGTGGCTGTAGGGTATCATAATGCACCCCTTTATGTGTGTATGGATTCTTGCCTTGTTTTCAGTAATCCCAATGATAAACTACTAAGCCTTAACATAAGTTGATAACTGTATTTCTGTTGACACCTGGCTTGCGTTTTTTTTTTTTTTATATAAGGACAATTATTTGCACATAATGTCACAGCCAGCACCTGCACTCTTTTAATTGTGTTTGGACTGCATATTCAGCCTTAAAGTCATACCCATTGTGCATTTAGTTGATGTAAATATTGTCAGCTGAACTGTTTTGCAATTTTGATGCTGAAACTAATTTAATGTGCGTTGTAACATTCCAAAAATCTCGTTTTCCTTTTGATAAAGACATTCGAATTCACGTCATTTGTTGTCAGACTATGTGTGTTGTTCATATCTGTCTTATTAGAGCGCATCAAATATTTGCCGAGTTTGTGCGGAAGCCTCCATAGCCCCTGTACTTGCCTATTCAAAGCTTCCGTGGTGCTGCAGGAATATTGTACTGGCACACTGTTCCCCAGGAGCAATTCTGTCAGCCAGTGGCACGTTATGACAGAACCCTCTAATCCTTTTTATAATCTCACCAGAATGATAAACTGAATGAGATGACCTACAATATTTGAAATCATTTGAAAAGGGGTTTGACTTCTCCCATGCTGTACTGTAAGCAGAACATTTGTCACACACTGTAAATGATCAGCCTATGGCCAATGCTGGGTTGCTTATTGGTTCAAGATGTTCAGCTACAAAAGTAACACGAGTGCAATTGGATGCATGTGCGGCTGAAAGGCCAAAGTGGCAATTAATGGGAACCTTGCTCTCTGAGGAATCCATTGTTTACAGTTTTTTGCTGGGTGAATTTATAACTATGAAATGTTTGGAAGAGAAAAATTACAGGTGTAAGAATTCAGTCAGCCTTGAGGCCAGGTGTATTATTTAGCCGGAGATGTCAGGTTTTCCACTCATTCATCACATTAGTCTTTAATTTGACCTTTATGGATGCATCTTTTTTTCATTCGTTCCAGTTCTGTGTCTAATTTTTGGTTCTTGACTTACGAGCACATCAGAGAGAGAATGTCAATGATCAAACTTTTGAACAACTAATTCCTTCCAGCCTTTTGCTACGCTACACCTCATCTGGTTTCTTTTACAACTTCTTTTAATACATTGCCAACTTGTAGGCACACTAACTGCACAGCTTTAAGAAGCATGCAAAGGCATCTTCAAAAGTTTCATAATTTTTTGTGTTACATTATATTATATTACAACAATTACAATTATACAATATACAATTATAAAATTATTGTTCCAAGGTGTGTGTGTCAGTGACTTGGGCTTCTCTTGCAGGCAGCAAAGGTGTGAGTATGTGTAAGTGGAGGCTGGAGGTTTATTTTCCAGGCTATGTGCTTCATCTGTAATAGGGACTTTGGGATCAATAAGTGCATAGGCGAAAACAGGTCATGTTAATGTGCTGGGTGCAGGCTTATTATACGAACATGTGTGTGTTGGGGGGGGGTATGGAGGGACTGTGCTTGCAGCTGGGCATGGTCCTCTAAGCATGCCAGACACCGCAGGGAGATTTACAACGGGCTGCACACACCAGGGATTAAAAACAATGCTGAACCGAGGTCTGCATTTCTTAACCAGACTCACAACCTTTCTTCCATCCCTGCCTCGCTCGATTTCTCCCCTCCATATTTCACCCACATCTCATCCTTCCTGTCGGGTATCTGTCCTTATTGTTAGCATCACTGTCTACTTCATCTATTGCTTGAATGGAAAAAGTTAAAGTTCCCTTTTCCTAATTATTTTTTAATTTTTTTGTGAATAGCTTCACTCAAGAAAGCCATATTTTAACCATGAACTCAACAGCTGTAATCACACTAATGTTGGCTATCAAAAAGGCTATTGTATCACATTTTAAACTGTTCACATATGTTCTCTCTCAACTCTTTCTGCCTGAAATACATCAGCTCACAACAAAACCTACTTCAAACTCTCTTTTTTAGCCATGCAGTATACACAAACCCCTCATGCGCACAACTGTGGGACGTGGTGTAATGATTACAACTTGCCCCAGCATGTAGTGTCAGTGCAGGAGGTTATTATGGAGTATAACATAATCAGTTATGCCTTTATACTTGTCAGTGTACTGCTGTCCCATCCAGATGTGGGTGTTTTCTGTGTCAGCTTACACTGAATCAGAGTCTCAGACGGCCATAAAGCCGGGGGCCCATTGCAGGCCTGAGCACAGACCCCAGGTACTCAAACCGATCTTCCTCTCCTTTGTGCACATTGCAAACATTCCAGAGGAGCTGAGGGAGGATCATCTCCATGGACACACAGACGCACACAGGCGCTTCCCAGGCAGACAGGAAAAAAAAAAAGAGTCCCAGCTGTGTACATAAACCGTTGTCAGCTTTGCCTAGGACTGTTTTTAATCATTTTGCAGAGATTTGGGGGGAAAAAAGCAGTAAATGGGGATAATTAGTGAGCAAAATTAAAAGAAATCTTTTCAAGTTGGTGCAACATTTTATTTGTTAAACCTTTTGGTAAATGCAAGTCAGTGTAAGACTCTTGTTGTGACTAAGAATATCACTCTAGTGCTTTACTAATCAATAAAAAGGTACAGCTTGCAGCTAATTAGAAAAGTTTTTAAACAAATTCTGACTGGAAACAGCAATCTCCCTAAAATCTTAATTATGTCACCTCATAAGTCTAATTAAAAGACACTAGACACTAATCACCATCTGGGTCTCTTTGTCCAGTAACATGACCTTTTTGAAATGTATTATTTATTATTAAAACGCTCAAATAAAGAATTTGAAGCAGAATATTAAATGTCATTAAGAAAAGATCTCTGCACAATTGTGAACATGAGTTAGATGCTTCTCTTCATTTCATGATTTCAAGTGAGCGAGACTGAATGTTTTGGCTTGAATTGTAAAAGAAGCTGGTGCTTTGCCAGACACCAGGTGACAAGCTGACCAAGACTTTCCCAGGGGGTTTGCCATGTGCGAGTGGACGGACATAACTAGCATTCTTTCAGGGCCGCGCAGTCCAAAGAACTTCCTGCGCATGACTGAATGATTTCATTATGAAACACGGGAAGAGTCACTTAGTCACAGCTGAGTGACTCCGGGCTGTGATAGATAAACTGGGGAGAGGCTGGGGCAACAACTGGAGGGGCTTTCACGGGCTGGACACCCAGACTGCTGTGGGCCGGGGTGGGGGGTTTGGGGGGTCGCACTGCCACAAAACTGGCCTTTGTCCAAACTACTGTTGTAAGCATGAAGTCAGCCCCTTTGTGTTTCTCTGCTCAGGACAAAGTTAAAGGTGATAAGTTTGAGGCAGACAAGAAGACAGTCATGCATACCTCATCCAAACCAAAGTGGTGAATACGGACCTAATCAAAATGTAACGATTTCCTTTATTCATTCTTGTCTTGCCAAAAGAATAACTAGACCAGTGGTGGAGTGTCGAACTGTCAGTCACTATGTCTGTTTTGAGTCTTTTGTGCTCTCCTGTGTGGAGTTTATATCTTCTACCTGTGCGTGAATGATTTTTATATTTTCTCAGGCTTTCTCATTAAGTCCAGAAATGTATATCTTTGGTTTACTGGTGACTCACAAGTCAAAGCCTTGTGGAAGATGATGGACGGGAATAGAAGGTGAAGGGTGAGGTAACATGATGCAGAGAGATTTTCATCCGGGATAAAATGCATTTTAAACATCCTATAAACGTACATCTCTAATTTTAATGGGTTTTACAAAGAACTATTGAAGCAAATCATATACAGAGGGAAAAAATCTATTTATATATACCCTCATACTTTCAAGGAGCTCTGACTCATATGTGTTTGTAGTCTTTATTATTTATTTTTACACAGTCATTAGTCATAAACTAAAGAAAATTAATCTCGTTTTTAAAAGTTTCTTTGTTTTCTTTGCTTGGAGCGATGACACAACTTACACAATGTATATACAGACAAAAATAGAGATCCGCATATAATCCCTTAAACTGTTTTAGAAACAGGAACTCTTTAATCTCAATTTGGATTTTCTCTATTTTCCCTTAATACGATTTTCTTCATGGTAGTCAAACCATACATAAAAATAAATCCTGATTAATTTCGCCACTTAATTCCATCCTATTTGTCATGCTTTGTCCCTCAAGGTCTGTCTGCAAAATGTCACAACACAGCCTGCAGCGAGTGAAAAAGGTTTGTACGATTTCACATAGTCAACATCTGAAATGATAAAAATTTACATGTTGATATCTTTAGGGGGGAAATCTCTACTATCAGAGTGCATGAGATGATTTTTAATTATAGCCTATGATGCGATGAATAAACAAAGTGCAAATGATTGCCATCTGCTAACCAGCAGTCTTTTAAGGTGGAAAATTCCCTCTATTTCATGACTGAAAGTTACTAATGAAAATGAACAAATGCCAAATGTAGCATATATATAATTAGACCATCACATTGTGTGCGTTAATATTCAGTTTCACTGATGCAGCCCAGGAATTCTCAGGCATGACATAATCTCCCCTGTTTGGTCTTTGTTTTAAACTGTCTTGCCTTTCTCTTTCTCACTTTAACTGAATTGCCACGCAGATTTTGACTGACATGCTTGATGGATTTTGATTCTCCCACGGGTGATGCCTGTTGATGTCTCACGAGAGCCAAGGGACCTGTTTCAAGTACATGCCGTTTCACTCATTTGCATCTGGGTTCATCTCTATGTAAATTAGAATTAGTATGCTCATGGAAATGTCTGGTGGGTTTTTTCAGCCTTCTGTTGGTAAAAAAAAAAAAAAAAAAAAAGACAAAATAACTGATCACATTCATGCAGAGATAATCTATCATTTTGCTGCTGAATGTTTCTTTCTCATGGCCACCTGCACCAAGCTCAGATTGTGTCCGTAATCAAGATATTTCTATGCAAATGGCATGAGTTGGGATGTCATGAATCAACCCCAGCTACAGTCAAAGAGCTGATTGGTCCAAATTGGGTAGCAGCATATTATGTCTGCCTAACTGTAATGAAGGGGTGACTTTTATAAGTCTGGCAGGGTGTATGCAAATGCTGCATGACTAAAAAGGCAAATTTTCTTTAAATTCAGAACAAAAATCCTTAATCCTGGGCAACTTTCTTGTTGGTCTACCTAGTTATTTTATTAAATATTGTTTGATTCGTGACAATGTCAAAAATGCATTCTTCTGTCTATGCCTGTGGTGGAGAGTAGATACACAGAAGGGCAAGAGGACGTGTGATACTTGATGAAAACAATACCTGCTGAAACAGCACATTCCTTCCTGCTGGCCGATCACTTGAATGTTAGTGTTGGCTGGAGGCTGTACCCTGTCGGTGGCCTGCGTGTGGTCGCTTACAGTATTCATTCTGAATTATAGCACCCGTTGGCCGTGCCAGTGCTCCGTAATTTGATCATTTCTATGTAAATTGCACTTTGTGCTGCCATAGTAGGCTGTTGTACCACACAAACGCTCCGGCTCGCCTTATCCCATAATGGTACACTGTTACACTGAAATGATTAAAGCTAACTGTGAGAAAACGTCCTGACAGTCAATCAGTTAAATCGATAGGTTGACTGGAGTATAGACAGGAGAGGGGGGCAGTCAGGCATGTAGTGTTCACGACAAGAGACGAGGCAGGCATTTTGGGAAGCATCCAAGCGCTGTAGGCTGAGGGTAGAGGGAACAGCTCCCTGGAGACAAACATTAGGTATAGGGGTTTATGGCTGACTCTGCGGTATCATTGTCATCTCTACAAGACTGGACATGACTTGGTGAAGGAGAGATGAGACAGCCTCATACTGGAGCCAGATGAAAAGGAGAATGTATGAAAATGGTGACGGTTATTTGCACATAACCTAATGATGCCTGTATGATCTCCTGACCGTTTGACTTCAAGGTTTACTAACTTGAGATTGGGTACAAAACTTGGCAGCATTGCAGAGCAGGCAATTTCATCTCACACAAACATTATCATCCCCTCTCTGTCCTTGACAGTAATATCACTTGATGACATCCTTACCTTGAATTATCCTAAAGAAATCACTTTCCTGAATACTAGGAAAAAGCTCTAATTTTGAACCAAAAGCCACAGACTTGGCAGTATTTTCTTGTAATTTCAGAAAAAAAAGCTTTTTTTGTCCTCTTTAATGTAGTTATATCATACTCTAAACAATTTATATCTTGAACATTATTTAATGGACAATGCTTAGGTTGAAGAAGATACTGTAAACTTTCCAAGAACAAGAAAGATTCCTGGAAAATGGGGGGGCTGGCGATTAGGATTTAACCAGTAATCTTGGAATCGGAAGACACCCCGCTCAACCACAGTCAGCATATCATACCAAGTTGCTTTTTTGTGAGTGTGCAGCTGTGATGCTGTAAATACTCAGTAATGGACAAGAGGAAAAGCGATACTCAGCTTTGTGCAGCTAAACCAGCCATTATATTATATTCTAATGTATATGTATACATTTTTTTTGAAATGTTGCATTATTGACTATGCATTGTTTGTTTGTTTTCATGATACTTTAACGTATAAACTTTTTTTTTTCAATAATGGTTCTCCTTGAGACGTTTCCTCCCTTTCACACCTGACTCATCTCAAATAACGAGACTCAGGCATGCAGGCCTCCCACGCCAGCAGCAACAGTAATTATACACTGACACGACTGCAGGGTGAGGCTTAGTGTCTAGCACTTTGTGACACTCTCACATTACCCTAACCAAAGACAAAACAATGCAGGGTGTAGTGGTTCACTTCCTTCCACACTCAGAGGCAATCCAAGCTGCAAAGCTTTGTATTTTAACCTTGTACTCTGCAGAATACGCATCCTTTGGCAACTCAAGTGAAATGCCGAATGCAAGAGGTTTCAATATCCTTTCAGTGAAAAAGAGCACTTGACAGACGAGACAGGGTTACAGGAAATTCAAACAGCAGTATCATTTTGTGAATCGGCGAGGCTGAATTCACAATAAAAACAAAGAGGTTTTGATGTAGAGATGTGACTGCTCTCCTTGACTTGGTTACATAAGATCTCCTTTTGTTTCCTCCCGCTTGTTTCCATAAATTCATGACTACTGTTTCTCAATCTATGTTTCCTACGTATTGGGCTTGTACACATATTGCTATTGTGAGATCCTGTGAGCATTGATTGATTGCATGCGGGGTCTAATCATTTGGGCTGGCTAGAAAGACATCTTCCACATAATCAATGCCAGTGAAAGCAGAACTAAATCTTCTTTGAGGTGTACAGTCCTCTGTAATATCACCCTGTCTACAATGAGGGGCATATCTATTTTCTCTCATTTTACCTCGGTTCGTTTTATTCTCACCCCTTCGATTTTTGAACCATTTAATTTATTGTGTATCATTTATCCTTTAAGAGGGGGATTTATTGGACACTTGGGATTTGAAATATATCATTGAGATCAGCTACTGTATATGAGACGGTTGTAATGGCAAGATTTATCGCCTCCCATCAGGAAATGGAAAGCTACAGAGATTGGCTGTGAGATGCTCTAAGACAGAAAACCTGCATTTCCTGCAAGGGCAAAGACAGTGCCGCAAAGAGATTTATTCATTTGTGTGTTGACTTTTATGTTTCCACTGTAATTGCCTCTTCGCGTGGAGGTAAGAGGGAACAATATGGTCGTCATCTGGATTCTGTCAATTCAAACCCGAGACACACAAGGTCATTCAGTGAGATGACAAGAAGACATCTTGCTTAAGAAGGGGGGGAAATATACAGATTTTAGAGATGAATGAATCATTACAGCTTTTATAAGTTACAAGTTGGACATTTGTGAAGACAATTCCATGTCATTCTTAATTATTACCTACAATAACTGGGCACAGAAGGTGTGTCAAGTCTCCCACAGTTGTTCACGCAGTGTTCATGGGACTATATTCTATAAAGTCTTTTTATAGTATCCTACCTCAGGGTTTAGTTTAATGACAGTTTGATTTGTTTCCTGCAATGTTCTTTAACCAACCGGCTGGGGGTTTCATTAAGGTAACACAAAATATAATGATGAGTTAATACTAATACCAGTCATCACTTCTTACAAAGTTTGATTTAAAAAAAACGAGCACAAATTGATCAATGAATACACAAGGTCATCAACCTGTCAATGCTTTATACACTTTCACATTGCAAGCACAAAAAGACAGTCATAGAGGCACATTCACACATTCGGGGAATTTTAGGGTTACCAATTAACCTCAAGTGTATGTTTATGAATGTTAGGAGGAAAACCGTAATACCTGATGAAAACCCAGGGAGAATGTGCAAACTCATCATGGAAAAGTCCCCAAGCCTTAACCTGGGATATTGTTGCATTGAAGCAAAAGTACCTGCCAGTACACCTCAATGTAGCATGTTGTTAGATATTCACTAGACAACACACAAAGTTGTATTTTTAATTAAATCAAATTTTTGTAGTATTTTCTTTATCTTCAGGTGCAGAAGATGTTTCTATTTCTGAGACATTTATCATCCAGCACAGTATGCCTATAATTATCTTTTACAGGTCTTGATTTTAAAATTAAATGTTTTAACTAATTCATAAATGTGTCGCTGCACTTGAGTTGAATGCATTAACTCACTAAAAGCTACAGTGATAATTTTAGCAGTTGAAATTGAGGGTCTCTTTGTCTACAGGGCATCAAGTGCACATTGTTTCTGCAAGGAATTGTGAGTGGTACTTTACCTCAGTTGATATTCTGTGCAGCATGTTTTAGAAGTGAGAATGGAAATTTGACGGGCGTAAAAACAGCAACTCAAGCAGTGTAAGGACTCATTGTGAGAAATATTTTTTTTTTACAGTTTTCTGGAAATTTGCCGTCTAAACAATTAACTGGGGAAAGCAGTGGGAACAAAAGGCAGGCCCTCCGCTAATTAAAACATCACTGCTGCTGAGCACTCAACACACTTTACTGCATGTGCTAACAATATAAGAGAAGTCTAAAAGAGAGCTTCAGACAATGCACCTGATTCCCCAATGAAAAATAAATCATAGCTTTTACTGTTACAAACAGAGGCGACAAGGACAGGCAAGTGAGTCACTCCTGAGCATGCAGAGGTGCAAAATATGAGCTTGATGCACAGGAACAACAGAGTCAGCACATGTGCTATGACCTCGGCCACGTTTTGTTTTTATAACCCTTAGCCTTTTCAAAAGCAGCCCTCTCTCTGACATCTCTCAGTTCTTTGCAGCATATTTCCATCTGAAGTTGCCGTTGGGCATGTTGAGCCTGTGTTAGACGTCCTAGTGAAAACAGTAGGTGAATGCGCAGGCTTATATTCCCTGCTCCTTCGATGATTCAAAGACATATTACCCACTCCTAAGATAGTTGTGTACCAGAACTAATCAATCAGCCTTGTTTGCTGTCAGCATGTTGCCTTCATTGGTGTAAGTATGTCTCAGCTCCCGTCTCCCTCCCTTCTCCTTGTCCCCCTTCACCCCCTCCCAGGTGTTCCCATAACTCACCGGGCCTCAAATCCCACTCGGGCATTCCTGAACTTCAGAGGCACATCGGCAGATGAGAGCCTGGATTTATGGCTCGCTGATGGACACTGAAGGGGGGAGTGGAGCGGAAAGGGGAGGGCGATAGGGTCCACTTCAAAGAGGAGGAAGCGTTTGTTGTTGTTCTCTCCTACAGTCAGTGGTGCGCGCATGTGCCCAGTTCTGTCTTATCCTCTGTACCTCTGACAGCTGGAGCACTCGCTCGCTGCTTTACACACAGTTATCTGGCATTTCATTAATTTTTTTTTTCATATCTCATACGAATGGATATAAGCATTGGTTTGCACCTTTGAAGTTTGTCTCTCACACTTTGACAGACACACAACTATACAAACACCATTTTCCTCTTTTTATTTGTCATAATATCAAAGGTGACCCATCAAAGCTTGCCTCCAAGCTTTTTTTCTCTTTCTTTTTTTTTTTTTTTTCTTATTAATGCGCCTGGATAAATTATTCCTCTTGAACTTAAATGCCACCTTCTGTGGCGCTGTGAGAATTTGTTTGTGTGACTTTGCATATAACGTAACAGGTCACACACTAACGTGTCGGTGTGTTTGTATATGCCAGTGAGGCACCAACCGCTCCCAACCGGCTAGTGTTACACTGCAGAGGCCCTCGGTGTGTGAAGCTGATGGATGTGTGGAGCGCTGTCGTTTCTCTGAGCGGATGTGTAATGAACCCCGCTTTGCTTCTGTAACATTTGGCCTGATTGATTACAAACAAAGACCATTTAACATACCGGGACAGCGCCTCTTAACAATGCAACATAGCGTCGTAGATGAGATTACACACGTAGCGCGAGTAAAGACGCCCTGTTTTTGTCCACGGCGGGTTGCTTTTTAAATTAAAGCTGCACTGTTATCAAGCCTTTCTTCCACCCACATGAGAGTAACCACCCAAGATGAGAATAAAGCTTGCAATGATTCATGAACAATTGTTTCATCTAGTTCTTAAAAAATCAATTGAAAGTGTATTTATTGTTGCTGCTATAAAAGTTCAAATTGTCTCTCTTTTATTGCGTTTTCTACTTCCCTCTGCCTTTTCGCTTGCTAAGATTTTCCTCTCCTGAGCTTCCACACGCGGCACATTGTTAAGGTGGAAAGCTGATGTAACTCGTGGCTGTTATTTCCAGTAACCAGGGCGATTCCAAAGGCCCCGGTCTTCCCGCTGCTTAATCAGACCACTGTTTATTCACTCTCCCTTTTCACATGGTGTGGCCTGCCAACAAAAAGCACCCAGGCATTGATAAAAAACAAAAACAAAAAAAAAACCAACAAAAAAAAGTCAAACCAGTGTCTTTATCCCCTCCCACATTCAAGTTTCACGTAAACTTTGAATTTCAACAGTTTCACAGACAAACGATAGCATGTATTTTCAGTTCAAAAGTTTGTGTGTGTGTTTACGCCCTCGCATTGTTTTCCATCTCGACCCCATGCAGCGAGGTTCTCCAACCTGCTTCATTTCAGCCAGGCAGGGGAGCAGCCACAGCCTGATGGTGGATGTGTGCACGCGTTGTGAGTGTTTTGCTGGCCCTGAAGTGACACAGAGAGGGTATAAATAGAGCAGGCCCACAGATCACTGTGCCAGACAGAATGTGGCATCTGCTGTGCTGGGAGTGCAAAGTGTTTGAGAGCCTCTAAACTCCTCTCCATTTCTCTTCCCTCCCCTCTCTCTCTCCCTCTCTCATCTTTTTTTCTCCCTCTGCACTCCTGTTGGTCAAATGCCTTCCTCTCTCTCTCTTTCTCTCTCTTTTTTTTTTTTGTTGTCATCTTCTCTCCTCTTCTGACTAGTCCCATCTCTCTCCTGGTGTCGTTCCCTCAGTTGCCCCCTCCTTCTGTCTTATTTTCCCTCTCGCCCTTCCCCCCATTCTCAAATATTGCTACACATCTGCTGCCATGTGTTGAGCATTGCGAGGCAGTCCCGTTTTCAATTTAGGGTATAAGATCCTATTTCTAAACACACAGAGGGAACCGGAGAGGAGAGAGAGAGAGAGAGAGAGAGAGAGAGAGAGAGAGAGAGAGAGAGAGAGAGAGAGAGACATGTTTAAGAGGAGGTGGCAGATTTAGGAATCCTCTATGGATGATTTCAAAAGGCAACACGAGCAGTGGCGTAAACGTTAATGCACTATGACGAACAACAGCCCACCTGGCTGCAGAGCAGAAAGGTATGAGTTTCTTAGAGATACAAATTAGTGACAAAAAGCAGAGGAACCCAAAGACTCTGATAGATCTTCACAGAATGACACCAGTGAAGATGATCCACTGTTATAACCTACTGATCCACCTCTCCACC
>OMNM01034473.1:0-15837 GCA_900302745.1 Parablennius parvicornis | reverse complement strand
CCAAGTTTTTGTGTTTGTTTTGTATTTTAATAAGGTGCAGTTTGTATGAAACATCTTCATGAGCTGTGTTCTCTTCATTTTAAGAATTAAACTTTTTATGAATGTATTTGTTGAATGGAAGGCTGCAGGTCAGCTCGATGTGACATTACCTGTGTTTGCTGGGCAACTGGATTATTTGGGACTATGGAGGATTAACACAAACTAGTGAAGCTGTCGTTTGTTCCATGGTTCAGATGTTTTTCAGGAGAGCATTGAACTTTAGTTTTTCTGTGTATTTGGTGATTTTTACTGATTAAGAAACGGGAAGAGTGAGCTAACCCCCCCAGGTGAGGTCCCACCTGTCCTAACGACCGGGTGGTTCTGTTAACCTGCCCTGTGATGTTTCACTAATTACAAGTCAGCGTCTCGGCCATGTGACCTGCAGCACAAAGACTCCTGTCATCAGGTCAGGTGACCACACCTGAAGCCCGTCCCCCCTCCCGCGTTGTGGATCTCTGCAGCTTTCCACACTGACCTCGGGAGTGTGTCAGATCACAGACGCTCTGGATTCCTGATTACAGACCCTCGGACGACGTGTGTCGGTTAAAGAGAAACATCAGATTCTCTGCTTCTCCTGACGGAGCCTCTTTAATTAGGAGGAGCTGCTTGTTGGAACGAAGCGTGCTTCAGATTCACATCCCAACGTCTGCAACTCTGCAGCGGCTCCATGAGGCTTTCGCTAAATCAGTAAATAATTACCAACACCCACTCCCCCTTGTTTTTTTTTTTGTTTTTTTTAAGAAGTGACTAAAAGCAAATACTGATTTTCAATAACTTGTCAACATGTGTAGTGTTGTGCTCGTCCGAGTTGCTGTTAGCTAAAGATGTTTGAAGAAGCTGTAGTGATGTATTGATCTGATATCAAGGAAAACCATAGCTCTTATTGTCAATACAACACTGATACGATACCAATATATTGCCAAGATTATATAAATATGATACACATCTGATACAATACCAATATCACACTGATATGATGCCAATACAATACTAATACGATATTGATCATATACCAATATGACACAGATATGGAGTATAATCAATACAATACAGACATGATATCAATATGAGATGATACTGATTGGGCACCAGAGGTATCAATATATTGGTGTTATTTACCTCAGAAGTACCCAGTGTCACTATCTCATCCTCCTCCTGTCACATGTCAAACTGCAGGACTCTGGAGACGTGTTTCAATATAAAATGTTAGAATAAAAAGCTTTCAGTGTTTGAGCTCCTGCAGTTTGCATGTTGGCTCCAGCAGTGAATCACCAGGTCTCTGCAGACTGCAGCGTTGTGAGAGGAGCGTGTGGTGGGAGCAGATCGCAGTGGGGGGATGAAAAGCGGCCTGGAAAGCTTCGCCTGTTCCCAGCAGCTCGCCGGCTTCAGTCGCTGCCGAGTGGAGGAAGTCTGAAAAACCACTGAGAGCCTCCGTGGAGCCGAGCGAGGCCGGACTGAGTCACACGGCAGGAATGTTGGTGGTTGGAGAGGTGACGGAGCGCCGAGGGAGAGACGACAAGTTCAGCAGCTTTCAGGAGACACGGCGGATGCAGCCCAGATTTTATGAAACTTTACAGTAAATGACTTCCTGTTTTGACACTAATAACCAGAAGTGCGACAAACAGTTGGAGCATCTCATCCATCCAAACCCATTGACTCTCTCCTGGGCCAGCGAAGTATCACCGACAACATCCCCCGATGATTTCTGGTCCAATAAGATCCTGTTTCAACCTGATTTCATCCTTTATTTAAAGACTGTGACGTGTCCCAGTGGTAATGATCTCATGAAGCAGCATTTTTGTGTGAATACGAGTCCGTTTGGTGCAGAAGAAGCTGCTCTTCTGGGTCTTTGTCGCTAAATATGAAACCTTTCCCAGGCAGAGGCGTTCACCTCTTTAACAGATTGTTTGATTGAAGTTGTTGGATGGAGGGATTCGAACCGAGGCCTCTGAACGGAGCTGTTTCTACGCGCATATTGCAGGAAGAAGTTGTGTAACAGCTTTTCTGTTGTTGGTAAATGGGATATACTGCTGTATATAAAATGCCTGTGAGTCATATTCTGGCTATTTCCCGGCTTCCTTCTGGTGGGCTCCAGCCAGGAGCTCCACTGGACACCAAACCAAAGCAGCTAGTTTGGTTCTTGGTGAGCTCGAGAAAAAAAAAAAAAAAAAAAAGGTTTTACTGGCTTTTTCCATTTCCAGGTCTAACGTGAAAGCTCACCGGCTTGTGAACAAGCGCCGGTCGTCCGTCAGCGCGACAGCTGGAGGTGATTAACTCCTGGGCTGCGTGTCTGTGTGGAAAAACTCCTTCTGGAGATGACGGTGGCCCCCGGTTCTCCCCCGGTTCTCCTCTGAGGAGTGTGTTGATCCTCAGCTGTTGGTTCCGGGCGTGTTTGCACACTGAGCCCGTCCTGACCTCCTGACACAGAGTGGACGTTCACTGCTGAGGAATTCTTGGAGAGGTTGAAGGAAATGTTAAACACAGGCTGATGGATGCAGGATGAGCAGCAGGGAGATAAATCATGGCAGCGTCTGCCAGGATCAGACTCGCATGAATCATCTTCCTCTCCGACGGTTAAACTGTTGTGTGTTGGGAGAGAGCGGCCTCATTCTGAGAGCGACTCTGTGAGAGGAGCTCCGACTGAGAAACATGGAGTCTGTGATGTGTTCAGACTCATCACTGGTGTCACCATGGAGATCTGCTTAACTCACTGTGAAGTCTACAACCTGACGCTCTGCAGCCACATGTGACTCTTCATCCTCTGTAGTGACTCTTCATCCTCTGTAGTGACTCAGAAACAATGTCAATGACTCTGTCAATCAATCTGAATATTAAATCCACTTATTTCCTAAAGATTGTGGCACCGAATGCAAGATGTAGATTTATTAAACGCATAATTTCAGTTTCAGAAAGTGCCTCTGATTCTCTCTGGTTTCTGGTTCAGTCTGTGACAATAAAAGCAAGAATAGATTCATCGCATATTTGAAAAGAGTGACCAGTGACAATAACAGTCTCTACTAACGGAGCTCTCTGAGGTCAAAACTGAGCTCCTCTTCACTTGAACTGTCAGTAACTCACTGGATTCATTTTGTCTTTTCTCAATCTGTCCCAGTTGTTGGTTCCGCGGGTCATCCAAGGCCCCGTGTGAAACATAAGCACACTTTTATTCCAGTCTCGCGCTCTCACAAGCCTGCTTCGCATCAAATCTCTGGGAATAAATCGAATTCTTTCATTTCCAAGCAGCTGCAGTGATGAAGTCATTCATCTTTTATCGAGGTCAAATTGATTTTCATCCTCACAGATGTTCTATCTTCTGCTAAGCTTTTGGGGTCTCGCTGTTGTTGGAGACGGTTCTCCTCCTCGTCCTCTGATTGGACGCTGCCTTGTAGTTTTGTGTGTTCCTGGTTACAGGCCACAGTAATCTATTACATTTTATCTTTAGTCTCAGCATTAGTCCTTAAGTTTAAAAACCATTCCTGTTCTCTCTTCCAGCGACTGAACGGAGCGTTTAAATCCACCTGTTGATCATTTCAATGTTAGTTTGAATGAATAAATGTTGGTTCTTCTATCTAATATTAACGTCACATTAATTATGGAAAAGTAATCAGATGAAAGTCTCGCCACCTCGTCTCATCCAACGTATGATGACGTTGCAGAGTTCATGGTTTTACACTGTGATGACGGACGAGAGGCTCCATCTGCCTCCTGTTTACTTCATGGAAAATATTAAAAAAAAAAAGTTCTTTTCAGTTATTTTATGTACATTTTAAGTGTTAATTTATTGAAAGTGATGCTGAGAAGGTGCTCATGATGAGAATTTGTTGAAGTGACTATGTGTATGTTTTCTACAAGAGCTTAAAACTGTGGGTTTGACACTTGTGTGAAGATTTAATAGCCATTTTGTTGAATTGTCGATGGGCAGGAGGTGAAAACTGCTCTGCTGTGTTTGAGTCTGTTGGCTGACGGAGATGAACGGCTCCGGGGTCCCAGCTGAGGAAACACAACGCTGGCTCCGGCCCAGAGGAGCCGGGAGGGGAACCGTCGGAGGACCAATCCAATCCCAGATTATCACCGCTGAAATCAGGTGCTCAGCAAACACTCCATTAATTGTTTTTTTTTTTTAAGTGAAACACAAATTTCTCCCATATTCATGATGAAAAGCACCAAAGTGCCAATAAAACTAAAATCAGCAGCTCAGGAAACGCTCCACATTTTTCCACCTGGTCCATATGTGAGTTAATTTACGTGTGTGTGTGTGTGTGTCGCATTCCTGTAATTACTGTGGGTGCGACAATTCCTGGCAGCCGGTCGCTGGTTTCCATGACGACGCCTCCTCAGGTGTGTTTGTAGGTTGGCGGCAGTTTGTAAAAACTCTGCAGGCAGCGCGTCGTCTGGTTATTTCCTCCGGAAAAATAAATAAAGAAATAACTGAGCACACAACTGCAAAAACAAAGAAAACACACATCAGCCATTACATTATGACCAGCTGCATCTTATTGCACTCTTTATCCAATCAAAGTCTCAAACTGGTTTTATGATATGATTACATTTATTACTAGTTTATTATACCTACTTTCTTCCCACTGTAGCAAGAGATTCTTTAGTGGCTCTATGAAATTGCCATTAAATTATATAAAAACAAACAACGGATGTGTGCAACTGTTAGTAAATCTGCCAAAAGCTGCTTTATGTTTATTACATTTCATAAATTCAGCCTTTATATTGAGTTTCTTTATAGAAACTCAAGAATACATATCAACTTTATGAGCTGTGTTCTCCTTATTTTAAAGGTTAAAAATGTTTACATTTTTTTTGGTTTGCTTCCAGAAGAATTTGATTTGTTCAAAAGTGATTTGAAAAAACTGTTCTTCAGGCCGTATACATTGTTTGGGGTGAAGGAACAGCTGCTTCTGCCAAGCTTCCTCTGATTCACACTGACATTAAGGAAATTATGGTCATCGAGAGAAAAACAACATTTTCCAGTGAAAGCGTTTCAGTTTTATATGTTTCAGTGTTCAGAGAGACCGAAAACCAAACTCGTGTGTGTAGATGAACAAATGACGACGCGGATTTTTCAGCTCTTCTCCCACAAAGTGAACATTTTCAATCATTTACGGCATACAGGAGACACACTTCTTCCATCCTGATACTGAGTGGACCTACAAGCTGACAGCTTTACATTCGACACTGATGATGACACATGTGAAGGTGAAACACAAGGTCAAAACCGTCTCCAGAAAAGAACCAGAAATGTCTGGAAAAAAGTCCGTTTTTCCACTGTGCAGTCAGCAAAGGTCACATCTCTACCTGCTTAATTCTCCGTGTTGTGGCTGTCGAAGGAGAAAACAGCGTGGGCGTGTAAAGAACTCCTCGGGGATCCCGCCTCACCTCGTCCTGCCTCTGGGTGAAAAGCGGCGAGACGAGGAGCTGATGATCTCTTTCCCTTCTGCTGCCGACTTCAGCTTCCCCTCGGCCTTTACGTCACGTCAGGAGTGCGTCCAGACGGTTTCTGCAGCTCAGGCAGATCGTCATTATGCTGCTCAGTCACATACAGAAACCAGATGTGTGAGCGGAGAGATTTAGTGTAAAGAAACACACACACACACACTCTTTGTCTGCCTGAAGTTTATTTTGGTCGCAGTAGCTGCTGGGTCGACGCTGATATGACCCAACTTTTCCCAAACATTGACTTTTATTGGTGGAACGCCATCTGGACCGCAGATCTCTGAATCAGAACTGTCATATAACCTGAACACCGACGATTGTTCAAAAGCTGCTGAGCAGAAACACTGTTACAACACCGGGCGGCGACAGAAACCCTGTTCCTGACTTTAAATCATCCCACTTATACGAAAACTCAGAGTTTATATCAACATCTTTTGTTACTTTCTGAATGACTTTGTCTGGTTGATTATACAGTGGCACATATAGACGATATATTTTTACGAATGAAGAGGTTTGATGATCAATATTTATTCATTATGAAGTTTTTGTTTTTATTGGAATCCACTTTATTTAATCACAGAACGGCACAAAAATCTCCCTGAATAACAACAAATGAAATCTTAACAAAAGGCTGTGTGATATGTTTAATTCATTCCATGTGATCAAAACTGATTTGTGCTCATTTAATAATAAGAAAACCTGATGTTAAGATATTATCTTATTTTGTTAATATTAGATGTTAAGATATTATCTTATTTTGTTAATATTAGATAGCTTAAAATATTTTAAATTGAAATAAGATATGTTTGTTTAAAGCACAAGAATACAAAACATTACAGTGTGAGATATTAACTCATTGGAAAATGCAGAATTTGATGTGCAGAACCAACATTTGCAGATTGTAAATCTTTTCTAATACAACTTTTATATTTCTCTGAATCAATCCATTTATTTTCTGTTTCTTTCAGTGATTTTGCACTAAAGATGTTTGTGGTTGGAGAGCCTCTCGTCACAGGCGTCATTTCTTGGAAGGAATCTGTAATTATAAAGTAGAAAGATGGAGAACACAACATAACTGATGTTGTTTGGATGTAAAAACTCAAAGTGAAGCTGTCAACTTCAGCCAAGTCCACAAAAAGCCAAAAATCAACGCTCCCACATGTTTATAATGAAAATGTGTATTTCCTGACAGACTTTATTACACAAAAACCACAAAGTTCGTCCTCTGTTCCTTCTCACAGATGTGACCAACTTCTGTTATATTTACCACAACGATGGTTTATTCGGCATCTTTACAATTTTAGAACTTCAATGAAGAACTGATTTTAATTATTTGTTGTTATTTTAGCTGTTTTCATTGTTTTAGTAGTTCTTTGTTGCTCTGGGCAGCTTGACTGTTTGACTTTTTTGCAGTTCAGCCTCATTTTATCTCTTTATTTCTAACAATTGGAAAAATGTTAGCTGTTTCTGTCAATTCCTCTTTCTTCCTGTGACATCAAATGTCTCCCGATCCAACCCCGGTCCAATCCAGCGAGGCCTGTTTGAACCCTCTGAGTTATTAGGACTGTAAAAGTCTCGGTGATTGTTCACGCTGCAGGTTGTCTTGTGTGTCTCGGGGCCAGATTCTTTCTTCTGTCCAGGTAACAGAGCCTTCCAGTGAAAACATGATCCCCATTTGTATTGGCCGCTTTTGGTTCTGTTTGGTTTCTCTCTGTGAAAGCACCTAGAATTGACCGTGTTGCGTTTGGTGCTATTTATATAAAGTTGAATTGAATTGAATTTTGGGGAAACTGTCCAGTGTTACACTTGTAATCCACTGAGGACGTCGCATCTTAAGCGAGGTCTGATCTGATTGTCTGCAATAGCACAGACAGAAACACACATTACAGACTTTTTCTGTTTGAAAACGGCAATGTTTTGTGGCGTTTTGTAAAGTTCCTGTCAATAGTTTTAACACCATCAGATATGTTGAGCTTTTCAGACTCTTCAGCATGACTGTAAAAGTAGGACATTAACAAGTGTTCCATCAGGAGCCACAATCAAAAAGATGTCCAGGTTCTTCCACATAGTTCTCCTGCCTGCGCTTGTCTGTCGTCCTGCAGCATCCAGGCCGCCTGCCGTGCATGTAGCACTCGGTGTTAATGAAAGGCCCGGGTACTTTACTTCACCTCTTTTAACTCGTCCACTCGACAAATACACAAGCTTGGCATTTCAAAGCATTCAGGGTACAAATTATTCTGAGCTCCTCGAGCTGAGAAACTGCAGAAATGTGTACAAATAGTTGTTTCGGAAAGCTGAGCAGACATATTATTGCAAATGAGCTCATCCAGGCAGATATTCCAGGTTGAATTGCAGAGAACGAGCAGAAAAACAAACTTAATTTCATTCATTTTGTACAGATAATTAAAGTTCATTACATGTGCGTTATAACGGGTTTAGGTGAATCAGTTGGAGAGCTGTCGAATCCAGCAGTTATCGTTTAATTCTGAGAAGTCTCTCTTCTCTTCAACGCTGTCAAGACGATTCAGTATCTTGAGATACAAGAGTTTCAGTTTGCTCACAAAGTCAAGAAACAGATGAAGAGATGAAAACAAAGAGTGCAGTTGCAGATGACTGTAAAGTAACTTCATACAGTAACTATGATCAATAAGTGATTGTCATATTCATCAGGAAAGCTTCATATCATCAGGGAATTAATCAGGTTTATGACAGACATCCAGGTGTCCCCTGGGTCCTGTGAAATCCTGGTTCCGGCTCTGCTCCAGCAGCGTTTGGCTGAGTTTGATGATGTGTGAGGTGTGTGCGGTATATCTGGAGCTGCGTGGCTCCTCCTGCGCTTTGGGCTTTGCGCTCCGCTGCTGCGGCAGATCCAACACTCGCTCCTCCCTGATAGTCCACACAGCAGCCTGCAGTCAGAGCAGCGCTCTTCCCCCTCAGGATTCACCTTTAGAATTCACCTTCACGGTCCGTGTGAAATATTCACTCCGTGCGGGACTTCACAGTTTGTAACAGCTACGCTCACTGTGCGCGCTCTGGATTTACTCATGCTGAGATGGAATATGAAAAGTGCACCAGGGAGCAGCTTTCACGAGTTTGAGGTAATACATATATTTTCCTCTTCCACTTTTTTTTTTTTTTTTTTTTTAAGTGAAGCTTGTTAGAGGAGTTTCATAGCTACTTGTGCGCACTGCGCGTAAAGACGCACTCCTCCATTCATGAGTGCGCACAGACAATTCAGAGTGAGTAAAGATTCACCTCATTTGGATTATCACTGTCGTGGACATTCTTTGGATTTTCAGATGTCTATTATATATGCATGATTCTTAAGACAGAGTGTAAATCACTAGGAGCATGCAGGGTCTGGAAACTGGCCATGTGTGCCATGTGTGGACTCTCAACCGCTCGAGAGGAGTTTCTTCAGAAGAGAAGATTGTGGACTTGTAGACTTAAATACATCTTTTTATCCTATCATATATAATTGGGTATATTCATAAGGATGTTAAACATGTGGCAGACAAGAGATTATTGCTGCCTAATATACACTTTCAGTCATTTTAATTGTGTCCATGTGTTGGCAGTAATGAGTCACTAAAGTCTGACCATTTTTTTTAAATCTCTTAAGTTTGTAATTTCCAGGACTTCAACCTGAAGTCATCTATCATTACATGTGTTGAAATATTTTTGTTTTTTCATTTTAACAATATCATCTTTATCTGTATAGTTCAATAAACGTGCTGCTGTTTCTAATTTAGATCTAGAATAGAGCGATTTCGTAGGATTAGATGATATAATGCAACTTGGGGAAACTAAATTTAACAACAGATGTTAGAGATGTAGATTTATTGTCTCTCTGTAGCAGCTCCATGAAGCTTTCATGCAATTCTGCCAATAAACATTTTTCATTTTATTTCATTTGCACAAGAGACTATATTTTCTAAGAGGACTTTTATCTCCAGGCTAAAATTGGCAAATAACTGGAGAGTCAACACTGCTGAAGTAATTGAGTCATTTTATCCTCATTTCAAAAGTTAAACAGGGAAATTTAATTTGGTTTACACTTGACAAAATGTCTCTTTTAGTCAAAGTTTCAGATTTTTGGGGATTTTAAACTACAGTCTAACTGATACTTTGCAATTTTGAAATTAAAAAAAAAAAAAAAGAGAAACTACAGTTATTTCTATTGTAAAGTTGAATGAATGTGATTTGTACCTTCAAATTTAAAGGCATTTATTTTAAATCTTCATTGTCTGTCTCGTCCTGAAGCTTGGACACAAACTGTGACTGTTCCTCCTGCGGCTGAAGATGGATCCTCCTGCAGGCAGCGTCCTGCAGCTGCTGACGATGATGATGATGATGGTTTTGCCCCCTGTGGTTAGCCTCCCTTGCCCCCGGCCTTGCTCCTGCCCCCAGCCTGTGGAGCTCCACTGCACCTTCCGCTCGCTCATCAGCGTCCCAGCGACGGTTCCCAAACACGTGACGCGAATGAACCTGGGGTCGGTAAACTTCTGTGTCGTCAGCGTCTGAGCACATCTGTGAATGTCTTTATGTTTCAATGTTGCTTGTATTTTTTTTTTTATCTATTTATTTATTTTTTACCTTCAGCTTCAACAGCATCAACAGAATCACAGAAAAGTCTCTGGCTGGTCTGAGGAAACTGGAGCTGTTCATGATTCATGGGAACGAAATACAGAGTCTGCCAGCTGGCGTGTTCAAAGACCTGACTTCACTTCAGGTGACCCAACATTCGCACCAAAGGAGATTCACTTGTTTACCCTTTAGAACGAAAACCAAACAGCTCATGAGGTTTTTATATCGTTTTGCTTTACCTACAAATACTTCAGCTTAGAACTTAGATTTAAAACATTTTAGATATTTTATCTTCTTTTAGCCGGAGGCTGAGTCTGTGTAATTAAAATAAGATGTGTTTTTTGATATACTTTACTGAAGGCAGCAGTTGCTGCTGTTGTTTGTAGACTTTGGACATTTTATTGGCTAATTTCAATCTTTAGTTCCATGCATTCTTCCCTGTGTTGTCACAATATTCTGTCTTCTTGTAGATGTTGAAGATGAGCTACAACAAGCTGACAGAGATCACCAAGCAGACCTTCGAGGGTCTGTGGTCTCTGACCCGGCTGCACCTCGACCACAACCGTCTGGAGTCCATCCATCCCGACGCCTTCCAGGGCCTCACCTCTCTTCGTCTGCTGCAGCTGGAGGGCAACCGGCTCCAGCAGCTGCACCCGGCCACCTTCTGCACCTTCAGCGTGATGGGCAGTTTCCACATCTCCACTGTGAGACACCTCTACCTGTCCGACAACCAGCTAACGTCGCTGCACCCCGGGCTGCTGGCCGCCGCGCCACAGCTGGAGAACCTGTACCTGCAGGGGAACCCGTGGACCTGCGACTGCAGCATGAAGTGGCTGCACAGCTGGAACACAACGGCTCCAGGTGACACTTTAATTCGTGTCAGTAGTTCTGGTGTTTGTTTGCAAAGATATGAGATATTAAACCCTCTTATTTACGTCCTGTTATTCTAAGTTCCGCAGCATTCTCTTTATCAATGGCTTAAGAACTGTGGCTGTCCAGTAAATTGATCCCGGATGATTCATCTCATCATTTATTTGCAAGCACGATTGAAAACATTTTATTGATGGAAGAGATCTGTGGTTGTAAACCTGCATCAGCAGTCGTATTTATAAGAAATTGGAACAGTCAGTCAGTTGATACAGACGAAGGCTGATGATCGTGCTGACTGTGGACTTGTTTTCTATCGTTTCAGGAGTGCTGAAGTGTAAAAAGGACCGAGCTCTTCCTGGCGGTCAGCTGTGTCCGATGTGTTCATCTCCAAAACCGCTGCAGGGTCAGGAGCTCCCCGCTGTGGACGAGCTGCAGTGCAGCCGCCCCGTCGTCAGCTCGGCTCACAGAAATAACCCACCCGAGGACGTGGAGAGTGAAGTTTTGACCCTGGAGGACTTCAGAGAACCTCTGGGAAACATCTCTCTGGGCCTGTCGGATGAACACGGGAACGAGGTGGACTTGGAGTGTCGCATCGAGGAGCCCAAAGAACTGACGAAGGTCAGCTGGGAGCAGGTGGACCCACTTCGCTTGAGCTCCAACGTTTCTCTGTCCGTGGATCTGGACTGCCCGGTGGACAGAGAGAAATATGAGCAACTGTGGCGGCTGATCGCCTACTACAGCTCAGTGCCCGCCCACTTACAAAGAGGAATTACTCTGAGTAGAGACCCTCATCCGACGTATGTGTTCAGACAGGACTCTGAGAAAGACGCCCTGTACTACACCGGAGTGAGAGCCAACATGATGGCCCAGCCAGAGTGGCTGATGCAGACGTCTGTGGACCTTCAGCTGAACCGACCGCAGTCGTCAGCCAAGACGGTCAAACTGACCCTGAGCACCGACCTGTCAGAGGAAGTAGAAGTCGCGGCGACGCGCAGACGGAGGAGGACGTGGGTCATGATCGAGTCAACAAACACAACTCAGAAGCTGTTGAGCGCCCTCGTGGGAAGTCCAAGTGAAATGTTGTGTAACGTGCAGAGCTCGGGCCGGCCGGCGGTTCAGTGGATGCTGCCGGACGGCTCCAAGCTGGACGCCTCTTACAGTCGCTCAGAAAACAGAGTCTCTGTTCACAGCGATGGACGGCTGCTCATTAAAGCCGTCAGCCACACGGACGCAGGAGTTTACTACTGCGTCTCCAGGGTTCATGGAGACTTTGCCATCCTGCCTTTCTTTTTAACAGTGCAGGACTCGTCTGGCCCCACTCCGGGAGAGGACACGCCCACTGTGGAGGCGGCTGTAGGGAACCCCATCTCCTTGCCTTGCGAGACGTCTGGATCTCCTGATCCTGAAGTTCATTGGATTTTACCAAATAACAACATTGTGAGCTCCAAAACCAACTCCTCCCGAGCGTCAGTCTATCCCAACGGCACTTTATATATCACAAAGCTTCTGCCGTTGGACGGCGGTTATTATAAATGCCTTGCCTTGAATCAACACGGCGTGGACACCCTGACCACCAGAGTCACTGTCGTCAAGAAGAAAGGGATCAGAAGACCTTTCAGGAAATTACCAGCTCAGCCTCAGTCGGCCTCTGGGATGAGTACTCAGATTACAGTCCTGTCAGGGGACACGGAGGAGGTTTCAGGGGACAGTGAGGCGTTTCAGGAGGAGAGTTCTATCAACCAACAAGACCCCGTCAGTAGGAGAATATCTGGAAGTGTGTCTCCGGGCAGGAGGGGCGTCCATCCCACCAGGAACCTGCGGCGGAGGCCGTCAGTCGTTCACAGACCAGCAGCACCACGAGTGACGGAGAGGAAAAACCCCGTTCAGAACAGGAGGAGGGTGAATGTGTCCAAGAGTAAAATAGACCCGGAGAAATGGGCTGATATTCTGGCCAAGATTCGAGATAGAAATGCAGTGATTACCACGACTCCACTGCCAGAGAGGACGGCCACAGGGCCAACGACGCCGGCGTCTGATGGTGTGACAGCGTTAGAAAAAAGGGACGGAGATTACTTGACTGCAGCACACACTCCTCCGCAGCATCCACAAATAAAAACTAATAAACACAACATCCAAAGCCAAAGCACGCATGTGACATCTGAGAGATACACCACTCCTAATCCTTCCGATATGACTTCAGACTGGCGGCTCTACATCCAGGCCACAACAGAAGCACACATCACGCTGAGTGAATACAGCGAGCAGCACACAGCCCATGATACACACTTGGACCAGCACACAGGTTTCCTGCCACAGACCACATCTGTTCCCTCACACACTGTCACTCTGTGGCAGGATGTTTCAAACACTGCCAGCAGCAGGACCGTTTCTCTCCAAGATCACAGCGTGGATTCAGAGGTTGGTGGAGTCCAAACAGCTGACTGGTCAGACGTCAGCGACTCTGTTCATCAAAGTGACAATGTGGATAAATCAGACGCCGCTGTTGGAGAGACCTTTGTCAGGGGAAGTGAGATCATCGCGTCAATCGACCCGAATGAGTCGGCCACGAGTCAAGAACACAATGGAAAACATCTGAGTATCACTGAGAAAACACAGACAAACTGTGATGATTTGCAGGCTGAACAAATGCTCTCGACAGCGTTGACGACAGCGCTGTCAACACCGAGCAGATCTGAGCAGCCCAGCGGCAGGAGGAGGAACGGAGGCCGGAGGACAGGTCAAAACAGGAGGAGGCTCAAGCTGAGTCGACCTTCAGCACGAGTGACTCCCACTGCGGCCTCGCGCTCCAAAACAGAGCTAGACGTTACGACCGAGCTCCTCGGAACCACTGTTCCATTCACCGACAGCCAAGTGGCGTCATCAGACAGATTGAGTCATGAAGCCAGCGAGCTCTCGCCGCGTGACCGCGAAGAAACCACCAGACCTTCCTCGCATAAAGCATCTCCTCAAACCAAACGCAGACGTCCGCCTTCGGCCAAGCCGCAATTCGAAAGCACATCGGCAGCCCTGTCGTTTCCGACAACCTCTCCAGGAGTCGGTCACGGAAAGATGAATTCTCCCACAGCAGCCGAGCCGGAGCTCTCAGCCCCTCCGCCGAGGCGTTCAGGCAGCCCCGTCCCACCTGCTCCAACCTCGCAGGAGACACGAGCTGCACTCGTCCCAGAAGGTCCTGGACTGGAGCCACGTCCTGAGGGCTTCCATCTCCAAACGCAAACAGATGTAATGAGGAAGCAGTCAGGCGATCCAGACACGCAGGCTGGAACCGACACAGCGTTGCCTTCAGAGGAGATTGACATGGATTTCACTCTGCCTCCACCTCCGTTCACCTCATCTGAAACAACATCTGGATCCGCTTCCAGTGCCGCCATTACAACCCTGAGCACACATCAGGTTATCACAGAGCTACCTGAAAGGCTGGATGATGATCAAACCTCAAGCAGAGTGTCGGTGGAAGATGTGAACATGGAAGACGGTGATCCGGTGACGACAGCGCCACCTACTGCTGCCTCGTCTCTCCTCAACACTGTGATTCCCTCCACGGTCACACCACCAACCACACCGTCCAAAACAACCTCCACGGGTGACGGAATCTCCCCTCCAGTGCGGACGACGGTCATTACAGTCAGCCAGAGTCGAGACGAACACTTAAACTCCACCGTCGCCGCGTCAGAGTCAAACAGAGGAACAGAATTTATACCCACAACCTTCTCACCCGACCTCAGTCCTGCAGACAAACATTCAACAGTGAGCAGCCTGCAGGCCAGCAGCCAGACCCCCGCCCCTCCTGCTCCGGTCCCGTCCTCACCCTCCACAGAAACGCCACAAACCAGCACTCAGGACGAGGTTGGGAGACTCCAGCTTCCAGGGCGAGCAACTCCTCCACGAGGGAAACCAACGATCATGACGAATAACCTCCAGACCTTCACCGTGAATGCTGAAACAGACGCTGTGCTTCCCTGCGAGGCTGCAGGCGAGCCGATGCCCTTCTTATCCTGGACTAAAGTCTCTACTGGTGCGTATGACCGATTGTTAAAAAACATATTATATCTGCACTTAGACGGCATGTTTGTACGGTGTGTGTGAATGTGTTCAACAACGTAAAGCACCTTGAAAAAAGTGGAAAAGGGCTATAGAAGTGACATTTACGTACATGTCATATAGGAACAATATTATTCTTACCAGCTTGGTCTGCTAAGTTCAAATCTTTAATAAATATATAAACCATGTTACTTTAGATCGAGTCCCAAAACAGCAAAAAATAAACAACATTGTGTAAAATTTCACCAGTTTTTTATTCTAATGCTTAAGTGTCATAGTTCTAACAAATGGAAATTTGAATTGAGCTAAAACAAAACTTTAAACTATAAAAATTAGTAAAGGATTGCTATAAATATCTAAATAAGATTAAAGAGAATCGTTAAAAGATCTTAAAAAGACCAAACAACTGAAACTAGTGGAATGTCTGTCATTCTAACTACCTTCATGAATAATCTGTTAATGTGTCTCTTCATAAAAGAAACCTTGACCCAGTGTTTTGTTCAAGTAAAATAATGTGACGCTGATTTGGAGACAACGTGTTCAAGAAATTAAGCTCTGGATACTGTTTCTGTTGTCACTGTCTACATTTCCATATATAATAATGAAGATCAGCTGTTGATCTTCTGAAACGTTCGGTCTTTTCAAAGATCTTGTCTTTGTGCTGATCCAGGAGCGAGCATCGCCAGGAACATGAGGGTCCAGAGGTTTGAAGTCCACCAGAACGGGACGTTAATCATCAGGAAGACAGAGATCTCGGACCAGGACCAGTACCTGTGCACAGTCCAGAACCAGTACGGCACCGACCGGCTGGCGGTGGACCTGGTGGTCCTGTCCCAG